>VUQS01033995.1:33054-60812 GCA_015108495.1 Heterochromis multidens
TGGTGTTGGGTGGGGGTGGGGGGGGGGGTGGGGGGGGGGGGGGGACAGAAAGCTTCAGTAATCAGTTGTGCATCATACATACCTGCTATTTCTGTTCACTTTGTTAACTCTACTGTAAGGATGACTTCTTCAGCAGACAGCTGAAAGCCTTAGGGACCTGTGTGACTTTTCCTCTGGTACTCCTCTCTGGTAACTGGTCATTACTGGGATACCTTTCATCGTATGTTTTATGTACTGTTGAATTTACTTTATGTGCAGCTTTTCCTTATATAAGCTCAACAACTGCACTTTCTTTACACTTTTGTTAATTTGCTACCCAAGATGTTAGCTCGATACACGAGTCAAAAGAAGGGATAGTCATTTTAGGTCAGTCAGGTCTACTTTTGGAGGATAATAACTTTTCTGCCACACTCCTGGAAACTTGAATTTAGCTCTCTGGTTTTCTCCTGGTGAAAAACATTTCCTCAAGTTATGAGGACATGAAGCCTTCTCAGTCTCATTGAGTTATTCTGACACCATGAACAACTGGATACTACATTAACAGAACTTTCCTAGTGTGACAGTTTGAGAAACCCTGCTTATGAAATGTAGTTTCATTTCTATAAGCACCGGCCAATTAATTTTCTGACTTCAGTGCAAGATTTTCTGTCCTTAACTTGAAAAGGCTCATGGTTGTGTGACATACTGAGATGCTATTTTGTTGTATATAAATATGAATGCAAAAGGAAAGAAAAAGATTAACTTTTAACAAAAGGTGCCATTGTCTTATGTCCTTACATTTTTGGAAATCCAAACCCCCAAAGTAGTAGTACAGTATAATGCAGTGGTGCATATAAAACTAATACAGATCTGTCATGTTCTAGCTCTGTATTTGTCTGCTGTGTACATAGTGAATCTGTGGGTTTGTCTGCCCCTTTGAAATGACAAAACTGAATGTGTATATGTGGTTGCATGCAGTTGTTTCATCAGTTGCATCGTATGTTTATCTGTCTTTTCTTTAAACATCGCTGCAGAGGACAGCCACCAAACAAGTTACATATTTATCATTCTGTCAAACCCTTTCACACAAAGTATATTCACCTCATTATTTTATAACCTCGTTTCAATCCATTCCTGCTCTACAGAAAGTATAACTCTAATTATGAGGAAATTCAATTTTAGTGACAAGACACAGACGACTGTATTGTGTTATTTTGGAATACCAGTTCCTTTATGATAAGACCACAAACATTTGCACCCAACCAATGCCTGAGTTTTATGTTTTCAAAAAGAATACAGGTGTCAGTCAGAATTGGAAGAGCTGCCTAGTCTACTTGAAATTTTACTAAACCTAAAGGTCTAAATATATGCAGTGCATCTTGTGACATTTCCTTTTTCAATATCCGCAGTTATGTAGCTGTATTTATAACTTTACTTGTCAACCAGCAGCAGTTTTTGTATTTGTTTTTTTCAAATAAATATCATATTCATCACCAGTTTTGCCACTTTTGTAATTAAATTGATGTTATAGTGTATTATTAAAAGTAATGTAAAAAAAAACCCACACACACACTGAATGTTCTAAAGCATTATTTTTGTATTTTTAGTATTCAAAACAAAAACTGACTCACAGGCAAAAAAAAAAAAAAGTTTACCAATCTCCTGTTTTGAGTGAAATACATTGTTTGATCTTTTTTGAAGTAATAGATTTTGAAATAATCTGAATAATACTCAACATCTTAAAAAAAAACAAAAAACAAAAAAAACATATCTGAAACACGTGTTTTTCCCAGTGGAGATTGAGGATTGTTGCAGATTGTTTGATTTTGTTTGCTTTTATTTGTAAGATGTTTCTTTCAAAGAGCATATTATGCAGCATATTTCAAAGAGATATTTTTTGGTGCAGTGAGAGGTCCAAGGTCCAGGCATTTGTATGACATTAAAGGCGTAACAAAAACAATTAACTAAAGCAGAAAAAAAAAAAAATCAATTATCTTTAAATGCACTGACACTCTGTGTGTGTCCACTGTCAAGATGAATGGGATTAAAAATGTATTTCTCATTCCCTGAAGTCCTTGATAGTGTGTTTGGGATTGGACTAACAAAGGTTATACCTCAATAAGAACTTAAAACAATATTTTTAAATTAACTGTGAATCCACTGAAGGGATAATGATGCCTTCTTCTTCACAGAAGTGACAGAAGTACTTTTAGAATAATTGTAAAAAGTTTTGTTCCCACCCGTGTGCTGCTTTCCCATCTTTGGCTCTTGGCCCAGAGCCCAGTATGGGCTCTCTTGAGTGGCCAAGGAAACTGCTGAATAACTTGGCCAAAGCCTCAGGGGCTCAACCTGGGTGTTACTGGCTTCCTGAAAGCCTATCGATCTGCCTGAATGCTTGAATGCATTGCTGGGTGCCTGTGCATTGCTGGATGTGTCTGAAATTACGTCTGCTTATAGCTTATGTGTGCTGAACTGTATGTGTGCTTATGTGTGTTTTCATATGTGTATTTCCACACGGCACAGAGCTGTTTGATTGAAAGGTTTGGGTTTGCTGCAGTTGGCAAGAACTTTTCATCTTTTTTTTTTTAGCTTGGCTGTTAAATGGGTTGGCAAATATCCCCTCCTTTGCTTTGGCCAGAAGAGACCTTTGAAAACAGGCATGAACTTTGCACATATGCTATAGGTGCATTTCTGGCTTCCTAAAGTGCATGTATAATATCAGAGATATGAAGCCACAGTGGATATATACTTGATTAGATAGCTAATCTCTGTGCCATCTGGTATCTTATGTCTTATGCATTAGTTTTACAGAAGCACAAATAAATATGCACTCCACCAGCACCAATAAACAGCAGACCACAATTTTGAGTTGCTGCCTTCACAGACCTAAAAAGACTGCCTTGTTTCAGTGCCCACCATAAAGGCTCTACTCAAAATCAAAGTGGGTGTGCTTGCAAAGTATAATATGCTCACAGCCTCACAGGATGTCCTCCCATGCTAAAAGGTCTTGATGGCCAAAATGATGCCATTATTAAAACCCAAAATAAGATATCACAAAATGTGCTTAAAGTTACAATTTTCAGTGTAATGGGGCAGATCACATTTATAACCAATTAGCTGAAGGCTAATTGTAAATAGGTATTTTATTACTAACCAGAAGTAAACAAAAGGCATTGCATAGAGGTGGGAAGAGAATCTGGTTAACCAATAAGGAAAAACTAAACTGAGATGGAGGGGGGGTAAACAGGGGAAAACTATACAGGCCACAAACTAGGAAATCAAACACAGGCAAACCAGGCATTCAGGCACAGGGGAGGACAGCACTGGATATATGCACACAGAAGACTAATTGGGATGGAAAACAGAAGGTTTCCCATCAGAAACCAATTGCCAATGGTAGGGTAAGTGAATTCAGATAACAGAAAGATACCCTGGGTATGCTGAACTCGCTTCGTAGTACAGGGCCCAGAGAAAACTAATTATCAAAGTAAAACAGCCTAAAAAGGAAACAACCCAAAATGACACACAATAAACACAGAGAAAAGAAGACTCAAAGTAAACATGATACAGAGACGGGGAACACAGACAGGGAAACGCTGTAGAGGCTAGAACAACTAATGGAATCAAAACAGAAACCAAACACTCGACATCACTTGAATAACAATGAAAACAGGAACAAGTACATGTGATATGCACTGCCTGCTTGTAAAAATAACAGTTGTATTTATACTAAAAACTAAACTAATCCCATGATCTTCTCTAACAGAGGCTTTCACACACAGTGCAGTAATTAAAGCCCAAGGCAGAGCTTTTTTGTGTAACATCGTACCATATTGTTCATGAACACATGCCAGTTTTAATTTTGAATGCCCCAGGCACTGAACCCTTGCATGGTTAAATATAGTCTTTGCTCAGCAATGATAGTAATTATAGTAATGTTTATTTATGGGTGGTGGTCACATAACATAGGAGTCGGACTCCAATTGCTGCACAAAGAATGTGACAACACTTTCTAAATCACAGTATATCTGGCAAAAATCTGTGGAGAGTGATGTGCAAGGGTAATTAGATGTGATTGTTTGATGGTTTTGCCAGTCATATACATGGGAAAACTGTTGTTCCTTTATTAGTGAGTTCATTCATTCTTTTCTTCATTCATTCATTCATTCATTTATATTTTATTGCCCTTGCAATGAGACTGAGGGGTGCACTACAAAGTGAGATGGTTTAATGGGTTAGCAAGCTAAGTCAGAGTTTTCACTGTCAGAAGGGGGCTTTCTTTTAACCTAGTCAGTTAGGAATACATTTTCTATATACAACTTGTTAAGCTGTACCTTACTAAACCCAGCAAATGAAGCCCAGCTAAGTTACAGCAGTACAAACCGTGTGTTGCATTGTCAACAGAATTTGCATGTTTTCAGTTGGAGATGCAGAAAATGTATAGCTAAATGTTTTAATGATTTGTCCTTATGCTGCAAAGTCTCTTTTATACTACTGTAACTACTAGAACATGGCATAGAAAACTGATCAGTTACATTTCGGGGCTATTTATCACCAAAAATATTAAATCAATAGAACACTGGATGTATGGTGGTGAAGAGCCTTATTAATCATCTGATGTATGCTGATGATTTAGTTAGTTTAGTTAGATTAAGTTTAGTTGTCTTCTATAGTGCCAGCTTGCTTCAGCTGCTCAGGGTTTGCTCAAGTTATAGTTTGCTCTATAAAGAGGGCAATAATGATCATTTCAACTAAGGAAGATCGTAAGCAAATGTTTACCTCATTCAAGTTTTAAATGATCATTGTGATGATGATGATGATGATGATGATGTGCAGTGCTAATGTTGTACCCTGTATGCACAAGCAAATCTGTTACCCCATAAATTCTACAGGTGTAGAATTTAAAATAGCTCTTCAGAGCATATTTCACTCAACTACATATATAGTACAATTGTGGTGAAACTACCAAAGCGATTTCCATGTCTCCTTTATTAAGCTATGGAAGAGTATCAAACCTGAACATACTGAATAACCTGTAATGTTACAGGTTACGAGGTCAGGTTACGAGCTCTAATGTGCAGTTATCCAGTAGTTAGAAATAAAAAGCAGCACTTGGAGTGCACCAAGTGGTTAAAGTAAATATATAAACTTGAGATAATATATATATATATATTTTTTTTTCACCTGGCATGCTTGTGGTAATTATACATTTAATGATCATCTGTCAGCATCTGACAGCATCACTGTCTTGCGGCACCAATGTTGCATTTTACTGCTATATTTTTAGAACCTTTATAGATGTCTATCACCTGGAGCAGGTTTTGATAGATCTTGACCACTGCAGACTGGGAAAACCCCACAAGAGCTGCAGTTTTGGAGATGCTCTGACCCAGTTGTCTAGCCATCATAATTTGGCCCTTGTCAAACTCACTCAAATTCTTATGCTCGCCCATTTTTCCTCTTTCTAACACATCAAATTTGAGGACAAAATGTTCACTTGCTCCCTAATATATCCCACCCACTAACAGGTGCCATGATGAAGGGATAATCAGTGCTATTTACTTCCCCTGTTAGTGACCATTTGACTGATTGGTGTATGTGGCTGCAGCCCGTGATGTGACGCTGAGGAGAATGAAAAAGGTGGCCTACCAACTTGCACAAGAGATTCAGGAGCGGCTTTAGGATGATTTCTCAGAGGCACAGCACAGAAGGCCTAGTATTTGCCAGCTACTGTAAGTCAAACCAGGAAAAGCTGGATAGTATTACTCAAACCAATTCACAGGAGTTCCCAGACTTTAAGAAGCTCAAGAGCCTGGTCTGAGACAGAAAGCCAGGGGAGAGCATGGCAGAGTATCTGAGGGAACTTTGGTCCTTGCTAGAGGAGGTTATGGCTGATGAATCTAACCTCCAAATCCCTTAGCTCCAAAAACCCAGCCTGTAAGCATTATCAAAGGCTGGTGTTGGAAGATATGGATGATAAAGAATTACTGATTGCTCAAGGAAGAGCTGGGTTGGACCAAGGCTAGATGCTGACACAAGTCTGGTAATTTATGATTTTACAGTTTAGTTTGATTGAGCTGTGTGCTTTGTCCTTCCTTAAATGCTTACATAAATATTCTGCAAGCAATTAAAGACTAAATTGTGGGCATTATCTATTTGAATCCTTCATTAATTATTTAATTATTACATCTTTTAGTGACTGTAGCAGGTTTTTCTACCATAAAAGTAACAGATCCTTTAAGCATGTTTTCCTGGCCACTAAAGAATCTGGCAATTCACCAAGTGCACAGATTCTTTAAGGAAGAGCTGCCATTAACAAGTGTGGCTGGAAACTATCTCTGACTAGTGGGGCTACTTGGTTAGGTGCGTTACTATAGGAAACCAGGTAGGCACTCAGACATAGGCAGTTAGACTTAGGCGTGTCTCCCCACCACCAGCTTAAACAAATTTCTGGTGATCTTGATGCAAAGTGATGCAGGACAGTGTTCTGATTTACTGATGGTGGACTTGATCTTTGCCTTTGATACTGTTGACCATCACATTATGCTCGATAGGCTGAAATACTGGGTGGGTGTATCAGGGTGTGCTTTGGAATGGTTCTTGCCTCACTTGTCTGAACAATCTTTTTCTGTGGCTGCTTCTAAGTGCAGGTCTTCTTCCACTTCTCTTGCCTTGCCTCTTGCCACAAGGTTCTGTTTTGGAGATTTTATTGTTTCTGGTATATCTGCTCCCTCTTCAGCACATTTTGAGAACTTTTAAGGACATTTCCTATCACTGCTATGCAGACAACATTTAGTTATATGTCTGTTTTAAGCTGCAAGATGTTTCTAAGCTTCAGAGTTTACAGAGATGCTTAAACTCTATTAAAAGTTGGATGGCAGGTGACAAATTTCTCCAACTTAATGAAGAGAAAATGTGTTTGTGCCAATGACAGATTTGTACTTAAAGTAATATAAACTGTAGTTCCTTTTGCCACATTTGGTAAATCTTCTATCAGGAACTTTGGGGTGACTTTTAATACAGGTTTCAATTTAAATCTCTGGTTTGCTCTTGCTTTTATTACAGAAATATTGCCAAGTTGAGTTCCATTGTGTCATGTTCTGGACTGGAAATTGTTATTCATGCTTTTATTTCATCACATCTGGATTATTGTAAATCATTGTTCACTCATCCTAACAAAGCTTCCTTAAAACGTCTGCAAGTTGTTCAGAATGGTGCTGCATGGCCTCTGTCACCTAAGTACTCACATATCACACCATTGCTAATTCAGTTGCACTGGCTCCCCATCATATTCAGAGTCCTCTTTAAGATTCCGGTATTGGCTTTTAGAGCTCTGCATGGAAATCAGTGAACTTTTACATCCATGCATCCCCAGCAGGTTTCTGAGGTCATGTGATCCAGGCCTGCTGGCTGTGCATCATACAAGGCTGAGAAGTAAAGGAGACAGAGCTTTTGCAACAGTGGCCCCCACACTCTAGAAGTCTCTCCCTCTGAGCTTGAGATCTGTGAACTTGGTGATGTCTTTCAAAAAGCAGCTAAAAACGAATCTTTTAGAACTTTCTTTAAATTTTTATTTTTTTTGTGAAGCACTTGGTCATATTTATCACTTTTACTTTACTTTTACTTATAAACACCACCATGCTTCATAATAAGTCTGCATTTCTTTATCTGAGAAGCTGTCTTTAGTCTGCACCAAACATGCCTGTTGTTATTGGTGAAACAACTATCTTTGATTGCGTGAACTCATTACTACAAAAGACCCTGTATAAATGATTTGAATGTGTATATTTATTAATATGTCATTTATTATATATTTTTTTAATATATTTGTTATATTATTTTTACAAACATACCTACATGCTTTCATGTATACAATTTATCATTGAAAAACATTTTTACAAATAACTTATTTACTAAATTAGATTGGGCACATTTTTATCTTCACTATACCTAGTATGAGAATTTCTTTTCATGTCAAAAAACCTGCTCTGTGTGGCATATATAGCATTATGACCCAAAAACACTTCAGTAGCAATAAGACAAGTTTCATTTGTCTCTCCCTACAGAAGTTCTAAATTCTAATTTAATTTCAAAGATTGTGAAATTCTTGTTCAATTATCAGTATGAACTAACTTACAGTAGTAAGTACAGTCATATGACGGTACATGTAAAGCTGTGTTCCCAAGAGCATTCTAATTTTTTATTTTTTTTTTTTCCCTTTTCAGTTTCAAAATGTTGGTCAATCCATCGAGCAAAGTATGTATATTTAGAAAAGTGTTAATAAAACACTGAAAAAGTCCACAAGGGATCCCTCTAGTGCATTCACAGCAGGAACAGCCATGAGACCCCCTGCGTGTCAAAGGAAGCGTGCCAAGATCTTTAAGTGAGAACATTGTGAGTGCACCATTGCAATGTATCATTTATGCCCATGGCAAAACGTGGCCATCAACCCTAAAAACTGAACTGTGACATGTGTGTAGTTTTAAAATGCATAGTACAACTGTGATACATTTCATATTCAGGAAAGGGGGCTATCAGAGTGGTCAAAATGTGGAAGACAACAAAACAATATCTAATATTTATAGCTGCACTATGTTTAGAATTCACAAGCACAGCATTGCTGCAGTAGTTGATGAGTGTTCCCTGACACTCTGTCAATGTCTTCCCTTGGTGCTACTTTAGAGCCATATTCAGTCAATTGCAATCATACACCAGTCATCCACAACATTAAAATCACTGACAGGTGAAGTGAATAACATTAATTATTGCATTACAATTTGCAATTTTCTGTGGGGAAAACTTAGTTCTGGGTATTCATGTGGATGTTGCTATGACAAGAACGACCCATCTAAAAACTGTTGCAGAACAAATATAATCAGAAAGGCAACGTCCCTCCCCAGTGGCCTCCTCTAGCTCAATGCACAACATAAAAACTACTCCAAAATTAAGGAACATGACAAAGAGCCCAAGTCCAGTCAATCAAGGCCTTGCAACCCACGAACGTCAACAATTCAGTACTCATGACCCTTTGCTACACTATAGGAAAACTCCAGGGGTCAAGGGGGACAAGAGGAACTTACACAAGATTAAATATGCGATTTTAACATTGTAATTGTATGTTTTAGTGCATATATAATTAATTTTGGCATCTATACTATAATATATTTTGGAATTAAGTTCTGTGTGATTGGTTTTACGGCTGATTTTCAAATAGTATGAAAAACAACATCCCATTTTTACACATTCGTCTGTGAGCATTTATATCCACAGTGGTCAATTGTCTAACGTCAAATCCACTAATGACATTCTTCAGATATCCATTTCCATTTCATGGCACCAGGGATTGCGTGTTTTCTGACACTTTAATAGTCTAGTTATTTTGCCTAAGATGACTAAAAGTCTAACAGGGTAGTGTTGAAACATTTGGTGACGCAGGTGTGCTTGTTGCCTGTGGTGCAAATGATGACTGACAAGATCTTAATTTTTCTAATTTGCTTTTGTGCCAATTAAACACCAACTGCATTTTCTTAATATCTCCTCATACCAGGTTTGCTAATTGTGCTAGTTTGTTAATGAAGTAGAGTTGTACTGTTACTGCATAAATCTGAAATGGATTTTCCATTTGATGTGTCTTTATGTGACTGCAGCAATAGCGCCGTTTCCCTCCCTCTGCAAGGCTATCTTGCTATCATCTGCTGGCATCCAGCCCTGACCCAGCCCTCTTTGATGAAACCCTTTGCCCTGCCACTGACAAACAAACACAGACTGATTTAAGTTTGTTATGGTGCTTGAATAAACCCCACTCATTCCCTTCAGATCTGTTGCCGTGGTTAACCTTGTCAAGCTAGACTTCAGGGGATCTCAATCGCTTAGAGACGCTGATACATTTTCATTTATATTTTCATATAAAAACCGGGTGAGGAGTGCAACTGTGGGTTTTGAAAAAGGAATTTAAATGAATTCATATTTAAGCAGGTGTAACCTTGAAACAGGCGACATCAAAGACCAAGCCTGTAGGCCTTAACATTTCCAGCTTGTGTGGAGTCACAAGATGTTTACTGTTGGTGTCAGTGCTACATATGCATGCACCACAAAAAAACCTTGAAGAATATATTTTCACTCATGGGCTGACATCCTCACTGACAAATGCAGCAATTAATTAAATAAATGTACGGGAACACCGTTTGCTTATGCTCACTTTCCTACTAGCTTTAATGAGAAACCAGTTTGTTTACTTAAATGCATAGGAACAGATGCAAAAATAAATGAAGGTGTATGTAAAAGACATGCTTTTCCCATCAGTCATTTGAGAGGTGCAATTTACTATCCTTACAGTATCTACCTTACACCCTTCGAAGTGACATTGCCAGTAATGAGGATCTGATTTTGTGAATTTGTGTTGTGTTTGACTTCGTGACTATCAGTGAACAACTGTGAGGACAGTCTGAGACTTTTTTTTTTTTCCATCCTGATGAATGCAGGTGATTATAAACAAAAGTGCTGGAGCCAGTCAGAGGAAATACTCAGTGCAATTATGACAGACAAAATGATTCTCAGAAAACCTTGTTAAAATCAAGTAAGCCTTAGGTTCTTTGTTGTTTTGCTTGCTTTGTCAAGGCTGAATATTTTGATTGCATAACAGATAGATGGACAGGTTGTCAATTTGGGTTTTCTATTGTCCTCCTTCTATGAAGTGGACGACTCACACTGCACTGTCTTTACATCCATTGCAGATGTATACTGTTTAGTTTTACCCACAGCAGTTTAACATGACCTTGCTCTAGATGCTGTGGCAGAAATGCTACTTCTGCAGCTCTGCTAAAGTTGCATTTTCACTTGCACTTCTCAATGTGTCAATTATATCATAACATTTATTTTACAGTCGACCCCCGGTATTCGCGGGAGTTGGGGACCACAACCGCCCGCGAATAGCTGAAATCCGCGAATGCTTGAGACCCCCTCTAAAAACGCTTATAGTTCAAACACCAAATATACCTTAAACTATCATCCTAAAACACTTTAATATCATTTCAAAGTCATCTTACAACATTACATATATTATGGCTTACAGCTACATGTGAACACTCCTACAACTGTTACTCTTACTAAGGCGAAAACTAATAAAGTTACCCCTATATTCAGGCACGCACATTTTCTTCCATACAGTATTCAAGCCTTACCGTTTTCTTTTAACGTATACAGTAGATAGGGGTAACACTGGTGCATTCACAAATACAGGGAACAGTTAAGTACTGTACCTAAATATCTAAATATGCATTGAAAAAAATATACGCAGATACGCAATGAAACACTTGAATAGCAGAGGTCTACGCGGTGAACGGGCAGAGATGCGGGCTCCCGTGGTACAGCTCCACGAGACAAAGTCTCGGGGGGGGGTACAGCCAATCAGCGCCAAGGAAATATATATATAAATATTTTAGATATGCTCTACAGAAATATAAGTGAAAAATAGGTGAATCCGCGAATACTGAACCGGGAAAAGGCGGGGGTCGACTGTATTTATTTATTTAATTTGTTTATTTCATTCATCTGGCCATAACTGAGAAAAGTGGACTACAAACGTCATTAGCTGCTCCACACTGATATTATTTTAAAGGAAGTACTCAGTAAATTTTATATTTATAGACAATTTATTTCTGATATGTTTGGGATGTTAAGACTACCATTCATATCTGCAGAGGATAAATCCATTTGTCTTTCATCATACCCTGACCTCTCTTGCACCACCATGAACTTGATTTTTTGTCAGTGGTAAAATATCTCAATCATAGCCATGACAACTGAACCAGAGAAAATATTCTCACAACCTTCTGACTGTAGAAGTACCAGCATGTCAAATGTTTCAAATACTGTGAAATGTCTCAATAACTCCTAAATAAATTAGCAAAAATTCTTGTCCAAGACACCTACTCCCTGTAGACGTTGAATTCTAATATCTTTAAGTTAGCATTTGAGGTTTTGTGACCCACATCAGCAGTTTTCTTTAGGATACATTTGGCCCTAACTCACAGAGTTGACTCACAGTGAATCTGGATGTGGCAACGCATTCAGCCAATGTTAAGCGTGTTGATATTTGGCCCTCATCTGGCCCACACATTTGCCACTGCCATAACTGAGCTGTAAGTGCCAAAAATAGCCCAGGTTAGGCCCAAATTTGTTTGTTATGTGGGAAATACTGTTTGAATTGTCATGTTACCATGCTGGTGTTTAATGCCTGATAAGACCTCTGGTGCCTCGATACATTGCAGAGTAGCTAGCTCTGTAGAGAAAATGAACATGTGTGGCAGTGTTGGGATGGAGAGATTACATTTGAGAATAACTGTTCTGTATGTGACTGTATGTATAACTATAGGTGGCATTAGTCAATTCACATGGTCCTGATTAACCATTAATTATGGCTGATAAGACCTCTGGTGTTAGTTTTATGTGAGAGTCCAAAAAATTAGTGTGAGATTAGTATTAGGTTCAGTATTGTGACTAAAGTGTGGTGTGCATGTGTGTGTGTTGCCTAGAGGCATTGTCCTGGCATTCCTGGCTGGGTAGTAGAGTGGAGGATCTGTAACTCGAGCACAGAGCTGGCCCTTATTATCTCATCCTAATTACTGTCTGTCTCACTGTTCTCTCACTCACTGTCTCATCTCTCTTTGTATTGATTTTACAGATTTACAGTAGTAAAGGTAGACAAGCAGGAACATCAGTACAGCAGACTAAAACAACTACAGAATGGAATATATCTGGCTGTTGACTGTGATAACAAGAAGTCCCACAGATTAGTGTAACAAACCAAACCATCAAATTAAGACCAGTCCAGCTGCTGTATTTAGCACAACAGCAGAAGCCCTTTTCATGTACATGGTGAAAGATAATGATTCTGATTCAAATGAGACTGCTGCAACTCCAGATAGCTTCAGTGCTGCACAGTTTGTAGGATGACTTTAACTCTACTGCTAAGCTCTTAGTGACTGATCTATTTTGTAAGTGCCAGCTTATCATAATCAGCTTTTGCACATTTCTGAGCTGGTGATTCAACATCTCTGAACCTCAAGTAAACAATTGTAAGAATGTCAGTCCCGCACAGTGTAACTTCTCTACTGTTTTGACAGTGTTTGTTGTAGCTTAAAATAAAAAATAAAACACTAACAATAGGCATACTTTTCTGTGGGCATATGCTGACAGTGACATTGCAGAGCCCTGTTATTTGTAAGAACACTCAAGGGGCACATCATGTTATAATTAGCTATCTGTTTTCCACTAGCTGAAATGAATTGCACTGTGTGAGAGAAAACTGTGATGAGGTGAGGATGAGGATGGAAGGTGGACCTAAAAGCAGACTTGAAGATGGAGTGGCAGAAACAAAACCAACCTTTATTTTTGATGAAGGTGTATCCAAAAACAGGCAAAATACAAAGTCCATAAGCAGGGAACAAACAGTATGATGCAACATTGAACACAGGAAGACAGAGACAAGAATACATACTAGATGCAGGTGGGAAGCAAGGCTGAAAACTATTACTATAAACATAACAAGGTGGGGGAAAGTAAAACTGAACACAGAACACACGAGACAAAGGTTACAAAAATAAAACAGGAAGTTGCAAAACATGGGACAGAGAAACCAGACTTGACACAGAAAACACAGGGAAAAAGGAATACAACCAAACTACAAACATGAACTTAACATAACCCAGATAACTACAACTAAAACACTATTACAAACCACCTGTCTACTGACATCTTCATTGGTAAAAATAGCACCACTGCCCATGTAGTGTTTAATAGAGATTAGTGCAGCTCAAAAAAAATTAAAAACAAAAAACATCATAATCTAATTCAAATGGGTAAACTTTCATATATTCAATGTTTATTACACCAAAAGTGAAATATTTCCAGACTATTTTTTTATTTGTTTTGATCATTATGGCTTATAGGTAATGATCATCAGAAATCCAATATCCCAAATATTAGAATATTTCCTGAGTTAGGTCAGAAAAGTATTTACAATGCAGAAAAGTCCAACTTCTGAAAAGTTCATTTTTACACTCAAAATGTGGTTGGGACTTCTTTACCATGAATTACTGCATCAGTGCTGCGTGGCATGGAGGCAGTCAGCTTGTGGCACTGCTGAAGTGTTATTGAAGCCCAGACTGCTTTAACAGCCTTCAGCTCGTCTGCATTTTTGGGTTTGGTGTTTCTCATCTTCGTCTTGACAATACCACATAGATTCTCTACAGGGTCAGTAGAGGTCAGTTGAGTTGGCTAGTCAATCAAGCACAGTAATAACATGTTCAACAAACCCTTTAGTAGTAGTTTTGGCACTGTGGGCAGGTGCTAAGTCCTACTGGAAAAGGAAATCAGCATCTCAATAAAATTTGTCAGCCGATGAAAGCATGAAGTGCCCTAAAATCTTCTGGTAGACAGTTGTGTTGACTTTGGACTTGATAAAACACAGTGGACCAACCACCACCAACACCAGCAGATGACATGGCACCCCAAATCCTCACAGACTGATGAAACTTCACAAAAACACCTTGGATTTTGTGTCTCACCACTCTTCTTCCAGACTCTAGGGCCATGAGTTCCAAATGAAATGCAGATTTTTCTTTCAACTGAAAGATAGTGATTCTGGACCATTAAGCAACAGCCTGGTTCTTTTTCTCCTTAGCCTGGTTAAGACACTTCTGACATTGTCTCTGGTGCAGGAGTGGCTTGATATTAAGAATGTGACAGTTGTAGCTCCTTTCCTGAAAATGTCTGTGTGTGGTGGCCAGTCCATTCTTTGTGAAACTCTCCTAAGTATGTGAATTGACATTTCTTGATGATCCTCTTAAGACTGTTGTCATCCCTGTTGCTTGTATACATTCTCCAATGACAACTTTCCCTTTCGATCAACTTTCCATTAATATGCTTTGATACAGAACTCTGTCAACAGCCAGCCTTATCAGCAAAGCCCATCTGGATAACTATCAAGTCAGCAGTCTTTCCTATGATTGTGGTTGCCTGTGCTGAACTAGACATTGAAATAATTGTTATTTATACTGTGTGAATAGTGATTTACTCAAACTCAAAATGAAATATTTGAATAATCTCACATACTGGATTTCTGATTTTCACGAGCTAAGAAAAAAAGCCAAATATTTCACTTTATATGTACTGAATATAGAATATATGAAAAAAAAGATTTCACGATATTCTAATTTTTTGATAAACACTAGTACCTTACCAATGATAGAGAATTTTCTGTTTTGTCAGATCTGTGAGTGGTGTGGGGTGAAGCAACCTTGTCTTCTAGAAATTGTGCTCATATATACTCATTTACAGAAAATGTTAAATCTTTGTAAATTTTAGGATTCAAAAGGCAATGACTAATGTGGATTATTTAAAATGGCGATCAGTAAAGTATTTCATGTCTGCCTAGAGCCACAGTTGATCCAACATCCATGTAGAAAGTTTTACAATGGCTGTTGTGTTGCCTTCCACTTGTAATACTTCTCCTAATGCATGCTCACTGCCACTTTAATTTTGTGCTTTCTCCTCCTAAGGATGTCGCAATCAAAGATCTGACTTTGCTCTCATATGTTGTCTCACATTTTGATTTTTATTGGCTGGTCACTTTGGACTGCGAAGGACAGAATTTAAATAAAACATGGATTCATGGAAGGATATCTTAAAGCCCTGCACCAATTAGATGAAAGAAAAAAAACAAAACACAACAGGAGGCAATACTTATTGCAATTTTTGTTCTTTGGCTTTGATCAAGTGCGTTTGTGTCTGAAAACACTTATATACAAAAGTATACGTTACTAAGGCGCCAAGGTAACATGACATTGTGGAAAGGAAGTGTATTAACTGTAGCATAGATGTGTTGAGATGATAGAAACATCTAACCAGGTAGTTAGCATGCTTGACTGACCTTTAACAGTCCACATGGGAACTCTTTGATGCTCCTTGAGATCAGAAAGTAGCTGTACTTTAATTGGCTTTAGTCACCAGTGCAGTGGATAGGGCCACACATCAAAGTGTGATCAAGGGCCCTAGAACACTGTGCATAAAAGCTAGCATGCACAGACCATGCTTACACTGACAACTGAGACAGATACAATACAATGTTTGATATAATACAATGGTTTGAGTGAAAGGAAAAAACACTTTCTGGTTTGCAAAAACCACACATTTTTGCTACCTAGAAATTCTGCATCTGACATGATGTGATTGGTTGGAGTGGCAGTAAAGGTCGAGGTGGGGGGTCTTAATCACCCAAGATGAAAGCTTCTGCCATCAGGACCCCCTAGCTGGCAAAATCCCTACAAACTGTTATCTTTCTAGATGAAAAGCTGGAGCCTTGTTACTATTGAATCTGAGTGTTGGGCCTTACACAATGCTCAGTGATAGGAAACTCTGGAGTAAAATGCAATTCAGGGTGTAAATACATTTTCAAAAGCAGCTCCCTCTCTAATGCTGGGTGATTATTTGAGAATAGTGTTCTCCAGAGGCTTTTTATGGGGCTGAGCATAGTCTGTCTGGTTAGACACAGCAGCTATCAGCTTAAACACACCCGTGCTGCCACCTTTGAGATTAGCCCTCTGATTCCCATCTCTTCCATCATGCAGACTTGACATTTAGTTACAAGATAGAAAATTGTCTTCACAACACCTCAAAGGAAAACTTTAGTACCTGACAGGGGAGGGGGGGAGATCCAATTTATGTGGCTGAATAAAAAGAGTGGAGCCAATGAAAATACAATGCGGGATGTCAATATAACCCAACATGATTTTCTGCCTATCATGATTGAAAGACATCCGTTTGGATGGTCCTTTTAAAATATCCCAAGATATTTGATCTTTAGGAAGCTAACTGACATGATTGAATATAAAGTGCATGTTTAATTATTGAAAAACATGTAACTTGATGGGAGGAGTGGGTTAGAATGGAGACATGTTAAGACCTTGCGCAATGCAAAAGAAAAAAAAAGATTAAAGTAGCCAGCTTAAGGTCTTTAAGCTGTCTACTTTTTTACTTTAGCACAAAAAGTAAGGAAATTTGTGTTTGGTTGATTATTTCTTTGTTGTAACAATGCTTCTTGGCAATAAATCTTACCGTTTGAAAGCCTGTTTATTTCCCCTTAAATGGTGCCACGTTTGCAAGGAAAATGCATTTGTGGGTTGAGCAGCAGAGTTGAGTTTGTGGGTTGTGCCGTGAAAAACTTGCCAAATCTTCTCTGCCAATATCAAACAGCTTTTTTTTCTATTGACTTTTGTTTTGAGCTTCTGCTACACCAGGTGCTGACAATCAGGTACCTGATTGGCACCTGATTAGCAGCACCTGTGAAGGGTGAGGAAACGGTCTTCTTGTGGTGTCGTCTTCTTAGGACACCCAATTCGCGGCCTTTCTCTGACATCACCAGTTATATGGAACTTGGTCTTCAATTTGGGGATGGTACTAGGGCTCACTCCAAATAATGCTGCAACTTGGTTTTGCAGAACACAAGCTTGAAGTTGCTCTATGGCACGGGCCCTATCCAGACCAGTCAAACGTGGCATGCTTGGAGCAGACACCAATTGACCACTGTAGCAGGGTCCATGCTCACAGGTGCTGCTAATCAGGCACCAATCATGCACCTAGACTGGCTGCATCTGGGGTACCGGAAGCTCAAAACAAGAGTAAAAAGCAGAATAAGCTGTTTGGCATTGGCAGAGAAGATTTGGCAAGTTTTCCATGGGTGCAACCCACATATTCAACTCTGCTGCTCAACCCACAAATGCATTTTCCTTAGAAATGTGACACAATTTAAGGAGAAATCAACAGGCTTTCCAAAGGTATAAGATTTATTGCCAAGAAGCATCGTTATAACAAAGAAATAATCGACCAAACACAAATTTCCTTACTTTTTGTGCTAAGTTTAGCTTGATGTAATGTCAATAAAAGTTTCCAAAATTCCCCTGTATTCCGCAGATCTCATTCTGTTTTCAGGGATTTCTCACCTCCCCAGCAATATTAAACCAATCTGAATTGAGATTAATACATTTGGACATAATCTCGCTTCACAGATAAGCACTATATGCAAAAACCAAAAGTATTAATATATTGATAATGTTTTGTTTCTTCAGTTATATTTACTTTATTTATTTAAATATTTACTGCATATTTACTGAATTTCTAGATACAATTTTTTTTTGTATCTCAAATGAGAACTTTGAAGTTTTGGTGTACACTGATAGGATAGACGATCAAGCCTAGAGCAACCCTGCCCCTTGGTGAGTGAGTTTCTGGAACATTTGCTATTCAGAGGCTCCATTGGAGGGTTTGGCCTGAAAGGAACTTGAATGTCAAACTTGAGGAAAAAGTTGAACCCCTGCGACACACCCTGCTTTTCCTCTTGAATCATCAGTGAGGGATTTTGGTGACCCTAATCCATGTTGTGCACAGTTATTCAACCCCGAGCAAGAAAGAAAGTGGGTGTATGGGGGTGTGGGTGCTGAGAGGGGTAAGTTACGTTCTGTCATTGTTGCCTGACTTCAAAGCTGCCAGCTCACCATGCTCTCTTCTGAAATCCCCGGAAAAACCTGACAACATTAGAATACCATCAAACACTCTCTGGCTGCCTTTGAAATGCCACTGACACTGTTTGGCGCTGCAATTTGCAGGCTCTAAAGAGCGCGCCCATGTTATTGAAATAAATCTGAGGCTTGTAATGGGAATGGAAATGAACACATCTTTCATGCTTTGGCTTAGAAGTGAGAGTTGAATATTGAGACAGAGCCTTGTTTCCCTAGAGAGTAGGTTGTTGACTTTGTAGCTCTCCCTCGTTGTCCATTGTAGCCTTGCCATTTCTGTCATTTTCTTTTTCATTCTACTTTCTCTTCTTCTTCTCTCTACTTTTATTCTTCACTCTGTTATTCTCTTCTTTACCTCATCCAGAGGGCAGATAAAGATTATGCCCAAAGGAAAGACTATAAAATGTCTGCAGTGAAAGGCAAAAGAAACCAGACTGAACAGTCACAAAGGTTAAGTGTACTAAATGAGGGCTCTGATAGACTTCAGTCTATTGATTTTATAGTCACGCAGGAACTTCTCTCCGTCCACTTGTTCCTGGTGTGATGGAAGATAGATGTTTATGGAATAACGATTTAAAGTCAGATGCACATCCATTGTTTCTTCAAGATGGGGGAGTAGGTAGATTAAAAAAAAAATACACAGTATAGTCTTCCAGCAAATTGTTTTAATTCCAAGCCACATTGCATTTCATGTTATGGTTGAAAACATGTACAAGTAGGGACCATCTTAGAATAAAATTTAATCAGCTGCAATGGCAATGAGATCTATACTTTTATACAGTGGATAAAGATACCTCATATGAAGAGCTACAAATGCATTAGAAATTAAAAAGATTGTGCAACAGTGGTGTAAAGTCAGGGTGGATGGTCTGGGGTGGGGATGATGTTCCCCTATGGCTCCTGAACATCTGACAACTCTGACTCAGATCGGCTTCAAATTCAACCCCTATTTTAATTTCCAGTAAAATCAACTAAGGTAATTTATCAACAAGACCTTGACCTGTGAGACTTATAATGTTTACTGATTGTATCTGTAATCATTGAAATACTATTGAGTTGACAAAGTCTGTCCACAGACTGAATATAAATACAGAGAGACAGACATACAGTATAAGCGAATAATGTTTAATGTCCAAGTACTTACAAGCACCTATATATTAGCTGCTGTTAGAGTAAGTGCCACCAGAACTGCATTTTGCCATGATCACCCCCCCACACACACACACACACACACATACACATACACACGGGTGAAAACAACACACACACGGTGAAAACAATACAAGCCTTGCTGTTGCGGCTGGTAATAAAAGTTAGAGCACTTTCATCAGTGGAACAATATGTGTTAATTACAGCAGTGGGTTGCCATTGTACTTGAATTGAACAACAGCCTTTCTCCTACTGTGGGCTAATCTGTATGCATTAGAACTATCACTTAGGCTAAATGCAGTGAGCCTTGTGCATCTCAGTCAACACATCATTTCTGAAATTAAGGGGTAGATTCTGTTTCCAAGAAACTGAAGTGTGTGCCTGCATTTAGTCAAGAGTGTTTATCATATGGTAACAATGCAGTGTAAAGTTGTATAAAATGATAAAGTAGAAGGAATATTTCAGTAGCTAGTAATTTTCTAGTACTAATGTATTTTTTCTTTCAGTTCTTACAGTTTTCTTACAGAGCCAGACACATATATACAGATTTTTAGCATACTAAATGCTTATGCATATGCATACATGCATATACGCATATACTGATGCATTAAAAAAAAAGCCTGAAAAGAGATTGGTTCCTATTAAACTAATTATAAATAATAATTGTATTTTCCTTAAAAAGTTGTACGTTTCAAGAGTTCAGAGTTCTGGCTGCTTTTGTAATACCTGTGTTCACTGGTTGCAACAGTGACTGCAGGTCAATACTCTAGGACTCTTGAACCAGTTCTGTGGGCACCAGACACTCCTAAACATCTAGTTTGTCAGAAAAAAAAAAAAAAAAGAGAGAAAAAATGCAGCCAACCAAATTCATTTGTTTTGTTCAAGAAGTCAGTTAACTGGCCTTTTCTGTTGTGGCCTAAGTGACCACACACTGATTTCCTACTGTACACACAGGGCAAAGTTTTCGTGCTGAAAAGTTGCCGCCGTTTGCACTTAATGTAACAGCTCAGTGCTGCTGCGCCATCTTGTTCCATTTCTTCCTGCAATACTTAAATTTATACTGTTGTAGAGAATGGTGAGTTTACACTTATAACACAATTCAGCTTCAGTACTGTGCTAGAAAAGAAAGCAATGAAAACAGTGAATGTGATGTCAGTGAGATACCTGAGTTAGCTACAGGTTGTAGGAGACTGTGTTTAATTTAATGTAATCTAATGGGTCTGAGGTGCCATTTATGAGCCATGACAGATAATTGGAAAGACACAGTTTTGACCCAAATTTACCAATTTATCAACCAAAAAAAGAACCGAAAACCACAATTAATGTTAATTAATGCTAATTAATGTTATGAAGTGTGGAAGTGAATGTTAACACTGAAACACTCTATCCAGCAGTTAGATGAGTGTTTCAGGGATAAGCAGAAGGTGTTACATGGTTTGAATTGTAAATTAACGTGGCCGAAGCCAATCAAACAAATAATCTGGTGCTGGGTGGACGGAGAGTGAGAGCAAAGACTGGCAGGGCGAATTTTTGTGTTAAATCTACACTCTAGGTGTGTCATAACTGCAAACCTTTCTGAAACCCTGCGCCATAACCTGACATGCACCTCACTAGACACACATTGCAGCTGACACAGCCTGCACAGGTATAAATGCTGGCAACAGCATCTGTCACTTTCATAGGGTGTGTCAAAGCTCTACATAGATTCAAGCATTCAATTAAATGGCCCAGGAAGACTGGCCATGTGCTCTCAGTTGAACGGATCAATTCTGCCCACCAGGAACCTGCAAGGCACCATAGAGGGACAGGCAGGGAAAATTCCACACAACATCACAACATGCAACACAAAGAAAAAGTAATGCTATAAAACCAATACAATAGTTTGTTGCGTTGATACGTGTTTATAGGAGGGCTGGTAGTCTGATCAAATTAGATCCTAACTGGTTGTTTTAATCACTGTTTCTGCATATAAGCTGTATGTGTATTGCATTGATTAAGACACATTTAACATATAGATGTCAAGACAGATACAGTTGAATATTAGTTTTCACTTTTAATGAGCTGGATCTGCAGAGAAAGCTTGTAGCATCTGCACTGAAGCTGAGCTTTATCTTCAAAGAGGTACCATTGATCCACAAGTTGCTCTGAGAAACACGATAAATAAGGTCTCATCTAAACCCATTCCTTCCTCAGAAAGATGGCCTCTGAGCCCCCATTGTGAACAGAACACACAGAAGTGAGGCTTTTGGGTGTTTTGTGAAGGATTTCCTTCAGCTCCTCATGAATTACCGCAGAGTTCTTTATGAGTTTTTGAGTTAAGATAAGGATTGGATTGAATCATTAAGGACATTGGCCCTCTGCATATCCTCCTGTCTGAATCCCTGAGGTGATGACAACGATTTTAAGTCTTTTTCATCTGGATTTATTTTGTTTTTATGACGAACTAACGAGCTTTGGTAGACTTTGTAATAGAAAACCTGTGAGTCCAGAACCACGTGGCTTGATTAATAATGCTAACCATATGGAATATTCTGAATCCCACGATTCCAGTTTCACTCAACTCCTGATATCAAACACAATTTAAAAAAAAAGAGATGATGAAGACTTATACACCATGTAAGTCTTCATCCACTACAAATTTTCCTACACTTCATAACTACATAATTCTTGAAGTACCTGCTTTCCTGATAAACAACAACATCCACACATGCAGACTTCCTATTGTGCCCCTCCTCCCTCCTTTATCCTCCCTAACAGTAGGATTCATTACAGCAGGCTGAGGTAAAGAGAAGGTGAAGGATGAGGGAGGTGAGGATTGTCAGGGGTGATGGTGGGGGAGTACATGGGGATCATGTTGCAACACCTAGGGGAGTGTGTGAGAGAGATAAAGCGAGGATGAACATGATCAGAGGGGATAAAGCTTGGTAGAGTCCTTGGCAGTATCTCCCTCAGTCAGGCAAGGCAAGCCCACATGTGCACGTGTCACATGCACATAACTCAAAGGTGACACTTTTCTTCTCCTCTATCTCATGTATTTTATTCTCCCTCAGCCTTCTAACTATGTGCCACTGTATTCTCTTTAATAAAACAAAGTGTCCCACGAAAGCAAGTCAGAAACATTAATAAGTCGACAATGCATAGCATGCGGTGGGTCATAAATATTGCATTGGGCTCGTATGAAAAGAAATCACTGAGTTTATTGCAGCCTAGCTGACAGAGCCTTTCAGAGCATCCTACTCTTTCTTCAGGGTAACTGTTTATCTTCAGGGCATATGTTTATATCTGAGAAATACAATTGTTTTTTTTGTGGATTGTTTGACAGCTCCTCAAGCTCTTTACAATGCTGGGAATACCTCAGTGACTCAGTGTTTCACAGGGATTTTTCTTCATATTTCTGGTGGTTGTAATTTGTTTGGAATGATGTCAAAATACATACTGGGTCTCTGTGTGTTCCTTCCAGTTGAGTTTGATGACTGTGCGGGGAATGGGGATGTGACGTTTGGCGTGTCGGATCCCAGCTTCCACGTGGATGGGGATCTGCATCTGGTTCCTCTGCGAGATGTTCTGCACAGCGGGCCAGTCCTGTTCATCCATGGCTTCAGTGCACATGCAGATGACCTAGCACAGGTGGACATCACAGGAACGCCTAGTCAGTCAGCCGAGGCACTCAGTGTGAGTAGAATTTGCTGCATATGTTTTTGTATCATGTAAGTCATCATACTTGGGAAGGTTAGATATGAAACTTAGAAAAATAGCAGAACTAGGCACTGTGATTAAATATCAAAGCCCCTGGGAAAGTAAGAAGATTAACAAGGTGTTTCGTGGTTTGATGCTTTTAAGAATATGTCTGTTCTCTTTCTTGTCAAGCATTAAAGATGACTGATTCACTCTCATGTATTTATAGCGGCCAGTAGCTGGTTGGCTTATTTTTAGCATAAACACTGGGAACAGAAAGAAACAGTTATCTGTCAGCACCAGTAAAGCTCATAATTATCACATCATAAATATTTCTTGTTCTTTAGCAGTTGAGCTGTTAAGTACACAACTGTGATATCTAAACAACCGATATGTTTAAGTGGGTGTTCATGATGTGACATTTCTCTGAAATGCTTATTATGGTCTGATTGATTTCAAGATACACTCAGAATAGTCAAACCAATGGTTCAATAAACTGTTGCGCAGTCAAATTAATCTATTTCTCAGTAATATCAGCATTTTTACCTTGGTCCAGATAATCCAGGCAGTGGGTAACATCAAACTTCTGCTGGTAGTGCTGACTGCATGCACAAAAAGCAAAAGGTGTGGCTTTTGAGTTTTAGAGATTTAGGGAAGCACATCAGTGCAGGGTAGTAGATAGGCACTGCTAGTTAGCTAAAGAGCATGCAGTGCCATGCAGCAGTGAAGTGCTCCTGTCATGGGCCTTTATGCTTTGTTCTAAGTGGTGACTGCTAAAATGACTGACATGTTAGCAGCCTCTAAATGGTAAGAAATATATAAAATACATACATGTATATGAAGGTAAATAATTTGCTAAGTGACAGACTTTTTAAGTTAACATGCTTTTCCAACAAAGGATTTGTTTTGGCTCCTTTTGACTCTTTTATGTGGAAACTCAATTATAAACAAGAAGTGCTCTGAGAGCACAAACCTCTGCCAAGGCAGCTCACTCTCTGGGCAGTATTTAGTTTTAAGGGAATAGTTTTGTATTTCGCATATATTCATTTTGTTTTCTTTGTTCTTTTTAAACATACTTTAAGAAGTTTTTAGTGCAGTAAAACTAACACATTTTGGGGTCAACTTGAAAGAAAGACGTGAAATGTAAAAGTGAGATCAAATGAAATATTTGGATACAAACTATAATGTGATATTTAGAATCCCCATATACCAGTATCATTTCCAAAATGTTGCCAATACAAATAAAGGCAGAATAATTTTAAGCATAGTTTTAAAGATAAAAGACATTTTATAAAAGTTTGACCTTATTTGACCTTGAAGAAGAGGTGAGAGGTCCAAAGTAACATGATATTTAGAATCCCCGTATTTCATTCCCTACATGTCTATATGATGTCACTGTAAACAATGGCAGTAAGAAACATAGTTTTAAATAGCTCTATATAGCATTAGTATCACTTTGACCTTCAAATCAACCTAAATTGACTGATTCTTATATAGCGTTTTTCTACTCTAATTAAAGACTCAAAGCACTTTATACAACATTCACACAAGCACTTTTTTCTACATCTAAGTGCTTTCTATCAAACAGTCACACACATTCACACTCCAATGAGCACTTCGGGAGCAACTCAGGGTTCAGTATCTTCAGTATCTTGCCCAAGGATACTTTGACATGCAGACTGGAGCAGCCAGGGATCAAACCACAAACCTTCCTATTAGTAGATGAACTGCTTTACCTCCTGAGCCACAGCAACCCATCTGTTGACCTTGAAGGAGAGGTCAGAGGTCAAATGTGACATGATTTTTAAAATCTTTATAAGGTACTTTCTATATGTTGACAATACACGCCACACTTGTAAGAATCATAGTTTCTAAGTTATAAGGCTTTTTGTCAATTTTTGACCAATAAATCATTAAGTTGACCTTGAAGACCTTGGTGGAGCTAAGCCAAATTTTAATGGATTGTTAACATGACCCCACTCTACACCTCTACAAAGTTTGATCAGAATTAATTCAAAACTTTTAGAGCTATCGTGTTTACAGACAGAATGATGGCACGCATGCAGACAAACGCTACCAAAAACATAACCTCCTTGGCGGAGGTAACAATATATGTATTACAGGGTTGGACTAGCTTATGTAATACAATCATGTCTGTCTCTGTGGAATAATCAAATGGTTGACTAGTGACACCTTTAGAGGTACTAGTAGGTGGATTTTGTTAACCTTGGACAAAGCTAGACAAGCTTTTTTACCCTGTTGTGAGTTTTTGCTGTGAGTTAAGGTAAGAGGCTGCTGGCTTTCGCAATAAATTAGGCTCATATAGTATGTTTATTATTGAGACAGTTAATCACCATAACACAATCAGCCCAGGCAAGCAGCAGGCATCCTCTGTGTTACAATACAGATGCACTTCAGTCTGTCACTGAACAGATTTTATTAACAAAAAAAAAACAAAAAAAAAAAAAACAATTTTGTGCAAGGATGACAAAAAGTATGTTGACTGTTCAGTCAGTTATAGAGACTGCTTTGTTTTTGTGGTTGTGGTTCAAACTTAAGCTCAAACTGCCTGTTCCACTTTTAAGTGTTAAAATTATCGAGTTTTTCACTAAATGTCAAACTGTTATTTTAAATGGAGGAACATGATAGGGATCTAAACCCAGGCATCGTGCCACTCTCAAAGGGTTCAGACATTAGTGATCTTAATTGCAAATTAAAAAACGTTAAAAACCAAATTCATCAAATTTTCAGAGGCATCTGTTGTCAGTCACATTCATGCATATGTTGATGAATTTGAATCACTTGTAAATGTGAGGCATGCTCATGCAACCTTAATTATCAACAATTAGCATAATTTCAACCACCTCAAAGACATTGTCAGTGGGGAAAACACCCACATCCTTATTTTTTTAAACCAAATGCCGATATTATAGTAATGCAATTCTGCTAGAGATGGTCGTTTCTGTTCTACTGTAAAACAAACAGACACATTACATCCTAAGTAATAGATAGCAGAAGGGCAAAAGAGAGACATGGTGACTCATGTTACATCTAAAAGGAAACTCATTTAAACAGTTAAAAGAAAGTCATTTTAGCTCCATGAGGCTGGAGAACATTTGCTGTGCTCTGTCACACCTATGAACATAATATCAACAGAGTTGTGTTCATTTTTTAAACTATTACACTTGTAAACAGCAAATGCACCTCAGATTAAAGTTACTAGCAAGCTGACAAACGCTGATAGATTTAATTCTGTATTATATAGTGACAGACAGTTTATAAAAATATTTAACGGTTGTATGTGTACAGGTAAATGTCCCTGTGAAAGGGACAGACTGGAAACTAGTGTTTTGTTTTGTTTTGTTTTTTTTTTTACATGTGCTTCACATATGTTCTGAGCCAGTCTGTTTAAAATCTGTCTTCTGTTTAACTGTACACTTTACGTTTTGATGAATATGCATGTGTGCATACATTTCTCTCCATTCATATTATTTAATCCTTATTTGTGTACAAGGTCACATCAAAAATGTAGTGGAAGGAAAACACTACAAGGCAGAGCAAACAACTGTGTTTTTGCACCAACTTTCAGTGTAAAGAATTACACCGGCCAGTTTCAATTATATTGGAATTAGGCCTATAAGCCTGCACCCCTATGCTGAGCTTTGTTTCTCTGCAAATGTGTCCCTTTGTTTGTGTAATCTAGAGAAATTTGTTTTTGCCGAGAGCAAATTGACTGCCTTACAAAACTCTCTCCACCTGAATACACACTATTGTCCCTCGTTCATATTTCTGCATAGACCTCAATTCTACCTCAGTTTTGTCCAAATATGCAAAGTTGATTAGGAAAAGTTTCCAGAGACTGCAGGTACAGTTGGCATTTCTCTGCCTTCCCAGAGATCATCTGTCTTTCTGGTGCAGCTCTCAGAGTCCTGCTGTTACCATTCCTCCAGCATTAGGCTTAATGAATATCCCCATCCCTTTTGGAATGATGTGGCTCTCATTTGTTTGTGTCTGCAACCATCGTTTATTTGGTTAGGTAGTCCACGGGTGTTACTTTGGCAAGTCATTGTAGAAGTAAGTTAATTAGTCCTTGGCAAGTTATTTGTGGAAAGTGAACTTCCTGGTGACTAATATGACCGTATAGTTCTGCATGAGTGAGTGTGCTTTTGTGTTTGCTTTTCATGACACATTTCTGTTTGTGAATCTCTTTCACTGGTTATTTAATTATGCAATTGTTTTCTACTTTATCAGAAACATGATAGTTTCATTTTTCAGCCAGATACATTTTCTAGGAACATGGATCTAGAGATTTCTGTATTAATAAGGAAGTCCAACACTTTTGTTCATAATGAAATAACCTTTTAACTTAGATGCAGCTTGATG
>VUQS01033996.1:2383-19714 GCA_015108495.1 Heterochromis multidens
GTCTATTGTGTCTGTGTTTGAAAGTTGTGTATGTCACACTGGCCAGATGTGGAACTGAATATTTCCTAATGCTGTTTCTTAAGGTTCAATACAAATTGAGTCTGCACTTGTTATGTACTGCCTCCAGGACATAGCCATATACTCACTAACAAAATATTTCCCCTTCTTCTGCCTACTTAAACCTTAAAAAGAGTGTTAAAAAAAATCACTTACTACTGTGTGGCAAAATTTAGGCTTAAGCAGGGCCGGTGATTACTGACCCTAGGGTCTCACGGTAGCCCCCCCCCATGAAAATTTCATTCTTTTAAAAGTATTTCCCATGTGCTGTTAAACAGAGCAAGGAACTTTTAACACAGCTTTCCCAAACATCCTAGTTTTATTTTGGATGCTTACATTATTTTACTTTGCACACAGAAACAAAGTTATTTCACAAGGCCAAAAAAAATACCAGGGTCAAAATTATTAGCCCCCCAGATGCTAATAGTTTTGCTGGATAACAGCCTGCAATCATTTTGTTGTAGTTTTCAACAAGTCTCACACACATCTCTTGAGCAATCCCAGCCCATTCTTCTTTGGCGAATCTCTCAAGCTCCACCAGATTTGATGGTCTTCTGGCATGGACCTTGATCTTGAGTTCACCCCACAGATTTTCAATAAGATTCAAGTCAAGGCTTTGTGTCCTTGCCATGTTGAAAGGCAAAGCGATGACCCAGATCCAATTTTGCTGCTGACTGCTTGAGGTTTTCTTTCAAAATCTTCACATATCCTTCTTTCTTCGTGATTCCTTCCACCTTGAAGAAATTCCCAGTTCCAGATCCACTGAAGCATCCCCAAAGCATAATACTCCCACCACTGTGTTTCGCTGTGGGGACGGTGTTCTTTGGGTTGTACCCCTCTCCCTTCTTTCTCCAAACATAAGCAGCTCTAGTTTTGTTGTCTCTGACCAAAGCACACGCTTCCAGTATGAATAATCTCCCTCCATGTTGTCCTTAGCATACTTCAGTCTGGCTTGAAGGTATCTCTTCTGCAGAAGTGGAGTTTTTCTTGGTCTGCCCAGTCCTGTGCAGGGTTCTAATGATTGTCTTAATTAATGAATTTTTAAAAAAGGAGCTTCTGGGTTCAGATATTTTGTATAGAACTCCCCAATCACTCAATGCTTATGTTCCAAATTGGTAGGTTTATAAGTTAAGTATAATTTTTATACTTATGTTGTGGTGATAACATTGTGAGAACATATTGTTTTATTTTCCAATGTATATTGTGCCATTGGGACCTGCACTAGATATTTAAATTTCTTGACACGTTTAGAGCCTTGGTACATATTGAGATATGATGAATAGCACCTTAATTTCTAAGCTCTTACTGTATTTTTAATGGTCTGCAAGCAGCAACTTTAAAAAAAATAGTGAAAATGAGATGAAAAACCGTGCTGAGCGCTTAGTTGTATGGCATGGACAAGTCTTAAAATTTCATATAGTAACACAGGAGTATATACATAGATATAAATTTGTATCACTAATGGTTATTTTGGCATTCATTGCTACTTGTCCCAAAATATGACTGACATCCCATGGTCTCTGTTAGGTACATCAGTGCTAGTATCTACCTGTGTGGACACCTCCTTTAAAATCAATGATTTTTAAGGTTATATTTATAAATGTTTCAGAAATATTAAAAAAAAAGGATTCATTTTTCTTCAAATGTACAAAGAATGTTTGAACAACATGGGGACAATATTCAGGTCATCTGAATGTGCTATCCTTGTTCACATATTAAGATGAATCCATGTCTGGGTTCACCCCATCTATCAAACATTTTGAAATATTTTATCCAAACTGACTCTGGATTCACAGACACGAAAAGTTTAAAAAAAAAAAAAAAAAAGTCTTTACTTTATGAGCATGAACCCATTAGTCACCCGGCGCTGTACAAGTGCAATTAAGGTAATTGTGACATAATTAATGTCCAATATCAATTCCGAATCCCTGCATTTATCACCCGCTGTAAAAAGACATTTATCTGCCACTAAGATGTTGCTGTGCATGTCAAATAAAAAGAAAACCTTTCATAGAGATTAACTACCTTTGTTGCCTTTAACTGTTTCAACTCATCAAGGTCTTTTTCTTATCTGAATGTCTACCTGACAGATGTTCTTTAAAGTAAGTTTCCAGCCTCTGACAGCAATGCAAAAGTTTTCCCTGACACTGTCGGGATAAACCTCAATTATTTTCCCATTTATATTTCATTTCTTTCGCATGGGTTCCTTCTGAGCCAAAGCCGTGGCCGTTCACGAGTATCTCAATTTCAATCGCTTGTCTTTTTATTGCAAAACCCTTCCACCATGACACGCTGCCATTCTTCATGCAAATCTCAAATTGACTTCTTGTAAAATGTGCTCTGCAATTATTGTGCATCAAAAAAGCTTCATTGACTTTCTGAAACTAAATTAATGTCACATGAAGAAAAATGGTCATCATTTAAACCGAAACACAGACTAGACCACCCATTGCTGCTGCTGTGATTGTATTGCAGCTCTTACTATGATGGGACAATATCTCATTTGAGAGCCCTGACCCTGTATGATATACATGCACCACCACTGAAAAGATATTCAAGCAACAAAATATTAAATGAGTTTACCCGGCAATCATAAGCTTTACAAACACAAACACTCTAAGGAGGTTAAACTCAGGTCATGGACTTCCTATGACACATTAAACCCTTTAATCTTAGGCTATATACATACTGTGGGGAAAGGCTTCTCATCACCGGTTTGCATTATATAACCACAGCTTAGAAGCAGTATTGAAATACACAGAAAAAGACCCCTAAACTGACCTTTCTATATGACACTAAACTACAGCATATTACCTAAATGCTTCTATGATGTTATGCATATCCAGTCACTCTTATGAGAGTAAAAAATGCAGCCAGAGCATCAAAAAAGGACAGATTTTTAATGTCAGATTTGAATTACAATTAACCACAATGTTACATCAAGTTTTTAATTTTAAAACTTTTCATAGTAAGAGGATTTTATTATCGTTGCCAGCATTTTCTTAATCAGCAGGGACTGTCACTCTCACTAAGTCATTATGCTAATAAGCCATTAGCCATTACCTCATAATTACTTCAAGACTTAAGGATCCTGGTCAAAAAAAATTGTTCAACCTCATGTACAACAGCAGCTCTCGTCACCTGAAAAAGCAACCACATAGGCTGTTTGTGCAAGCTACAGTCACGTTTAAAATTGAAACAACCTTTAGCAGCCAATAATTATAATTTAGCAGCTAATAAGTGCCAGTAAAAAGTGTACTAGTGTCAGCTTCTGAACAGGCAGATCTTGTCACCACTGTAAGTGAAAATAAACAGCGAGTGAAAGTGAGACTTGAAAATGGTCCGGGACTCAGAGGCAGTCTCCAGGACTGAAAAATGAACGTAGTGTAGGTTAAAAAAACTGCACTCTAATGGCCACTTGAGATTGGCTCCAAAAGTAAGTCTGTCCCCTCAGACTCCCATGTTAAATTGCCCAAATTTATAGCACAAAAAGTATGTTCACAGACTGGTACAAAAACCAGTTTTGGTGTGTTTAGTTTCTGCTTTGTTTGAAAGCATCTGTAGATGCTAACTCTCTACTACACCTTACCTTACCTAATTAGAGTCACAGAATTGGCTCTCTCCACAGTGTTTGTGCTGTTGGTGCCTTTTGCACTTTTAATAGAATTATATAAGAGATAATATGGATTGTTCATCTGGATGTAGCATTTTCAGTGGGAGAAACATTTTGTCACTCATCCAAGTGTCTTCTTCTGTTGCCTAAGCAAAAACCTTTGGTGATCCCTTATGTGTCAGGAGTATCGGAACAGCTGAGGCGCATTTTCTCTAAACACCATGTCTCTGTGGCTTTCAAACCCCAAAACATGCTACGTCAAAAAAATTGGTCCAACCAATGTCGCCCAGCACAAACAGAGTAATACCCTGTACGCGGTTAAGTGCCAACAGGATTACCGTGACTTATACATTGGGGAAACCAAACAACTTCTGGCTAAGTGGATGCCACAACACAGAAGAGCTACCTCATCAGGCCAGGACTCCGCAGTCTATTCACACCTACAGGCCAGTGGCCACTCTTTCAGTGATGAGGATGTACACATCCTGGACAGGGAGGAACGCTGGTTTGAGCAGAGAGTCAAGAAGGCCATTTAAATGAAAAGGGAAAGACCATCTCTGAACTGAGGAGGGGGCCTAATCTTTCACCATCTTACAATGCTGTGATTGCAGCCATTCCCAAACTCTCAGTGAATGGTACTCATGACCACTGATCAATGGTTATGACAATTTGTATAGCAATGATCATGAAATGATCATAAAACTGACCTCACAGCCCATTGTTACTCAGTGGTGCTGGTTTCGGTCATTATGCAAATGTACTGATTATAAGGTTGGGGAAACCTGCAGTCAGCTGAGACTGAAGAAGAAGTTGGATGAGTGACAAAAAATTTCTCCCACTGAAAACGCTACATCCAGATGAACAGAATCAACTTTCTGGCACCTGATCCATATCCTCGCCAAGGCCAGGACTTAAAATCCTGGCCCAACATTGCATCATATCTTACATGCCTTTTTTTGCTGTGTCGTGCTAACCCCAAAGTGCCTTGCAAAGTGACTCGATAGTGTTCTACATAAAATAAATAAGGGTGAATTGGTCCTTATGACTCATAAGCTCAGCATTTCTGAGCTATACTCCACTGATTAGTGTCAGCAATCAGCACTTTTTTTTTTCTTCCTGGGAGAAGATACTGTGTTCTGCATTTGATTTATTTGGTCTTTTGTACATCTCTAAATACTTTAAACTGTCCATCACATTAATACCACCCCAGAAATATGACAGTAATGAAAAAATGTGATTCTCAAACAAGTTTGTTGTATTTAAAATATCCTCACACTTAAGCCATACTAACAATCCATACTTGGATCCATTCTGTTAGTGTTAAATGTGTTTTTGTCATACAACTGACTAAATGTGCACAATGTGACATAATGTCAGGATATTTCCTATGCAGCACCACTGGGGCATGATAGCAGAAAAGGTATCAAAGACCTGAAACCATGTCTCTCACAATCAAAGAGCAAGGCTTTCTTTGTAGAGCCACCATTTACACTGATGTTCAATAATGATACAGGGACAAATCCATCATGGAATGGAGCTGATATAAACGTTTCTCCACCCACAGCCACAGGAAACAGACAAGCATGCAATGCAGCAATATGAGGATATGTTTTGTGTAAGACAAACACAATGCACAATTTAATGCTCCCACTTTGGAACTAATAATATGCCCTTGCACCCACTGTGATTGTGAGTTCTTGGTCTTTCTCTGAAGGATGTTGATGAGGAATGTAGGGCATCTCAAGCTCAAGTTGAAGTAGATGAGGCAACCTCTGAGGCATCAAAACAACAAAAACTGATGATGTTTAACAATGTAAGAGTATCAGTGGGGTGTCTGGGGGTGAGGTGTTTGCAAAAGGCAGCTCAGAGAGCCAGAATATAGTAAGAGGCTTTTTGACTTGATTAAAAATTATTATTTCTTTGAAATTTCTAAAGAGATGGTAACTAACAGGACAAGCAGACTTGCTAAACAAATAAGACATTGCGGCATAGCGATAAATTAAAGACGAGAATGGACCCAGATCTGCATATCACATTAAAATATCCAAAATCCAGTTTGAACTACAAGGCATGTGATTGTCTTGAAAGTAAGTGACTGTCTAAAAATACAATTCACTTGACAAAAGGATAAAAAGGTATCTTGAATATGTAAGACAGCAACCTGTGATCACTGTGTTACAGATTGGATGATATCATTTAACTGTTTTTACACAGATAATGCTGTGGAAAAAGTTAAACGAATGATCATTTGTTTAGAATGCATTTGGATTTTTTTTTTTTAACTCAGCACAGAGGTCTGTAGTTGAAAGCGCCTTGAGGTGACTGTTGTTGTGATTTGGCGCTATATAAATAAAATTGAATTGAATTGAATAGTAGGCATGGTATGATTTTTGATAGTCATTAAAACAGTCATTAAAAATCTGTTTTAAAAAAAAGGCCATCTCTATATAGTTATAGTCTCTGTGCACAATATGAAAATCCGTATATGCAATATATCATTCCTACCAAATGTTGTTAGGATATAATTGGAGTGAAGTCTCTAGATAAGTCTTATTTGTTGTTAAATTTATATTTTCCATGGAGAGTAATGTTTAAAACTTAACAAAATGATTAATATATTAAAATATTTTACATAAAACATAAATAGCAGTGCACTCAGCCACTGGGTAAACTCCATCTGCTGAAGAAGATTGTGTGATACGATAAAACACTCTAGGATGGTTACTAAGCTGTTTTTAGTTTGTTTGTTTTTTGTTTGTTTTGTATTTGTGTCAAGGTTAAGAATGTGCTTCTAATTTCAACTGCTATTCTACTTCTATTTCAGTTTTCTATGAATTGGCATGTTCTCTGTGTGTCTGTGTGAGTTTCCTCTGGGTACTATGCTTTCCTTCCACAGTCTAAAGGCATACATGTTGGGTTAACTGGTGATTGCAGATTGGCCATAGATGTGAGGTAGTGCTTTAGGTCTGTACAATAAAGGACTGTATGAATGTATGGTTAAATGTGGCTTGTAGTCTGAAGCACTTTGAATCCATTTCAGTTGGTATTGTTACAAATACTAACCCTGACTTACCCAGTTGGGAAGTGTATTTTCATTAGAAACAGTCTACACCATATATATATCATATTATAGCAACAAATTTGATACAAAGGGGGAGGGATATCACATTTAATGCCCCCAGTTTAAAATGAGAAAGCTTTGTATTCTTCTCTTGACACTGCTCTCTTCTTGACATTTGTCTTGACCCTTGTCCCATTCAGAGCTCATTTCATTTGAACAGGCTCCATCATTCTCGTGCTCTGAATGAATAACGGATCTGATTCATGAATCCAACACAGCTATTTCCTCATTGCCCCTAACCTTTACATATGTGTTCCAGTGTAGAGCTGCTGTCATGAAGCCCCTTCCAATCGGAGGAAAATACTGCTCTGCACCAAATCTGTGACCTAGGTGCAGCACCATCATGTTACTGTGATTACAACTGGGGAGTATAAGTCCATTGTGTGACTGTTTTGAATGTCACTCATGTAATGATCTGTTATTGCACATGATTCACATTTGTGTTCACTTGTCTGTATGGAATATGTGTTGTAACTTCTGCTGCTCTCTTGGCCAGGTCTCTCTTGGAAAAGAGATTTTAATCTCAATGAGACTTTTATCTAAATAAATAAAAGACAACTAACTAACTACTGTGATAGTAAGCGGAAAACTTCAAGACTGTCTTTGTATTTATCATCTGCATTCACACAATATTACAGTTTTTGACCATGTAGCACCAGAAAATTGTTAAAAACAAATTGTTTGAAGATAACCTTTGAGCTCAAGCTGCTACAACCGATGCACACGATGTGGCGAACAGAGACCATAGAAAGTGAATATTTGATGACTGGCAAAGTAGATGGGACCCGTGATAAACTTTCAGGCGATCGAGACTACCAATGAGAGTGAAGAATACTGTTCATTGACATATGACCTGCTACATTACTGGTTCACCCAGGCAACTGGAGCCTGGAATGTCCACAAGTGACCAGCTGGCAGCTTCAAAGTGATGCATGACGAATTAAAAGCTTCCAGTGTTTTCTTTTACTTAGATTTGTATTTGTTATATTGCATACATATTAAAAAAAATTCCCCACTCGCCCTGCGGGCGGTCTTTATCTTTCAAGCTCGGGTCCTCTACTAGAGACCTGGGAGCTTGAGGGTCCTGCGCAGTATCTTAGCTGTTAGGACTGCATTCATCTGGACAGAGATTTTGGATGTTGTTCCTGGAATCTGCTGGAGCCACTCGCCCAGTTTGGGGGTCACTGCCTCGAGTGCTCCGATTACCACAGGGACCACTGTTACCTTCACCCTCCAAATCTTCTTTAGCTCCTCTCTCAGCCCTTGGTATTTCTCGAGTTTCTCATGTTCCTTCTTCCTGATGTTGCTATCACTTGGTATAGCTACATCTATCACTACAGCCTTCTTCCTATATAGATATATACAGATATAGCTATAGATATATATATATGCTTGTATTTTTGCTTTATTTTTATTTTGTAACCTTTGTGCAACCACTCTAGAATTCCCTTAATGTATCATATGTTCTCACATATTAACAATATATTTCACCCCTGCACTATCACAGCTCTTAACACACACTAAGGTACTTTATTCCACTGCACTCACAACACTTTACAATCTGTCATAATGATCCATTACATTTAGTAATCCATTTGAAATTCTGTTTTTTCTTTGTTACTTTGTTTTGTACCGCTGTAGACTGCCGGGTTATGGGTTCTGACTCCTCTTCCACTTCTTCATCTGAGAAGTCTCTTTGTATTTTCTCTAAGGTCTGTTGTGCAAAGTGGTAGGCTGCCTTTTTCATTCTTCTCAACATGACATCATGAACCACTGCTACATATCCTGTTCTGAAGCCGCTGGTTAAGTCAGTGCAGGCAGCCAAAGTAGGATAGGTTGGCATCATGAGTATGTTTGCCCACTCACCGATAGTTGCACTCACCTCCAACTTCTGTTTCTCATCCAGCCTTTCAGCCCACACACTGGGGATAGGATAATCTCTTTGTTGCACTTCTGGAACATAAGCTTCTCTGCCATCTTTAGTACGAACAGGACCATATTGCAGATCCCTGGCCATCCTTTCGCTGGTCTTGCTGACGTTGACCATCTCTGTCGGTTTCTTTTTACCCTTCCATGTCCCAGATCTCAATTCCTTGTATTCCTTTTGTACTGGAGTTGATATCACGCTTGCCTCTTCAGCATCTTGTTCCTTTCCTCTTAGATCACCATCCTCGATCTCATCATTTTCATCTGGTTCTTCTTGTTGTTGAGCTGCAGAGGTCTCCCAGCTAGGGCTTCTATCTCTTTCAAATTTTGACTTTCTTTTACTTTTCGTTGGTTCGAGGGGGGAGAACCTTGCAGGCAGCATGAATCCCATCCTGCTTGTTCCAGCCTCTTCCTCATTCAACTCAGCTGACAGTCTTCGGGTCCTCGCTTTGTTCAGTGCATACCTGCCACTAAGTTCCCCATCCCAGGACGTGGTTCTCTCGACCTTGAAGACACTTTTCCCTCTGGCTGGTGTATCGGGCTCAGGCTCTGGGTCGGTCTGTACCTCTTCTTCCTTTGTTGGATATTTCTCTTTTGCCTCTTTCTTGGCCTTCACCTGAGTCGCGTGTCCATGTCTTCCTTCCACCTCAGCCAACGCTCTTTTCAGCCTTTCTTCTTGCTGTTCTGGAGACAGGATCACCACGAACTCTCTCACCTCATTGTAGGCTGCTGCTGTCTGGAGGTACAGTCTTACCGCCGCGAGCATGGCAACTTCGTCTACTTCCCAGCGTAAAGCTCCTGACCTTAAGCCATCCGTGCACATTACGACTCTTCTGCAGCCGATTTCATTCGCCTTGCTGATTCCTTTTTCCAAGGAAGCTGTCATCTTCTGCTGGTACTCAGTGGGCCCTCCTTGTCCCACATATTCCAGAATGGGCAAGTGCACTACCGCATAGTACTGCAAGTCTGCTCCACTGGTGACTGCTGTTTGTCGCTCTCCTACAGGCTGGTTCTTCCAGCCTTTAAGTTGGTCTCTGATTTCTTGCTTGTAGTCTTCACCTGCTCTCACGTTCAAGGCGTTCCTAAATCTTTTGTTATGAAGTGTTAGCTCGGCATCTGTACACACAAGTAGTGCATCTCCATTCATATCCCAGGGGCTTCCTACCCAGTAGTATATTTTTACCCCATCTTGATTTGGAAGTTCCTTAGCTCCCGCTGGGATCTTGCTTAGCGGTTTCTTCCACTCGAATTCATCCTGATCTTCCTCACGTTTTTTTCTTTATTTGTGACAACTGCTCCATCCGCTTTACTATCGGCGTTGTCGCAGTAGGTAGGAAAGGGGGAAGGGAGTGATGGCTTGGCCCTGCTAATGTCGAGGAAGGGGTTATTTCCTCTTCTTCCTCATTCTCTCTATCTCCCATTATACTTTGATCATCTCTTGTTTCTGAAATTTGTCTCTCTAACTGGTCTCGGCATTGATGCAGCTTTTTTATGTCTTCTTTGTGGTCATCATAGCACGGAGCTGCCTTAGCTCCTGGATTTACCAACACACCGGCTATTGTTGTCTCACGGGCCCCCATCTTTACTATGGGATCATATTTCTTAGAGGGACTCACCAGGGTGCTTACACGTCCACGGCCCCACCTCGTCAACGCTGCGGTCCACCATCTTATCCACTGTAGGATGTTCTGTTTGGTTGCCCCTCCAACTGGGCTGGTTACAACCACAACTATCTCCCCGTCACAGGTCTCTTCCGAGTAGTGTTTCTGACCTTCGCCGGTTTCTTCTTCTATCTCTGCTTTCAGAGCTTCGTGATCTTTTGCCGGATTTACCGCTTTGAGGTGAGTTTGGACTGTAGCATCCCAGGCGTCGAATCCCTCTCCTAGTGGTATCACTCGGCACCGATGCTTGTGGGTTCCCTCTGATCCTTCTGTGTCTTCGGGAGACCCGGGGTCCTCCTCGTCGCTCTCACGCTGTGCTGGACTCTCGATGTCCTGGAGGGTCTGCTCTCCTTCCGAAGCCATCCTTCTAGATGTCGCTTCTCTCTGTAGTCTTTCGCCGTCTCGAGTTGCCGACCTCCCAAAGCCTCTCGTAGCGCTCTCGAGTAAGGGATGAGTGGTTGGCTGGTCTGGTTGCTTCACACCGTCCTCCGGAGTTGGTCAATCCTCCCTTGACGCTGTGTTCTCCTGCTCGCCTTCTGCTGGTCTTGCAGGTCTGACGATCTCTCCTGTCGAATCGACCGTCTTGATCCGGTGCTCGGGCCAATGCTCTCTCAGCTGCACACCTCTCTTTGTAGCAGTAGTCGCCTCAGCCTGATGCTCGGGTCGACTTCTGTTGGCTGCACACCTTTCTCTTGGCTGTAGCTGCTCTCCACTGCTTTTCTGGGTTGTCTCAACAGCTGACAGCGGTGGTTTCTCTGCTGCCACTCTTCGTGAACTCGAATCTTCTGTTCTCGAGCCCACCCAGGGACGCCAAGCTGTTAGATCCCAGTTACCCCTGTACAGGAGGTCTGGACCGGCTCTCCGTCTTAAAGGGTCAGAGTCCCCGCACCCATGGGTATTACCCTAGTAGGCTAACAGAGACTGGTTTAAGCCGGTGGCGAGGAGACTCACTTAGCTTTAACTACCTTCGTCTGGGCGCCCACCCTGCATGAATTCCTCTGACAATGAACCCCACCAGCAACCTTTCAATGGGACTCCAATGACAACCACGCCCATTAACGGCAGCTCTCCTCTAAAGATCTATGGCACTTGTTATTTGCTAAGAATAATTTAGAGACCAGGATAACAGGTCTCAAGGATGTGTTATTTATTTATTTACTGGCTAAAATAACCTATTAGAACCTCAACTGATGTTTACCTCATACCCAGGCTTAACCTTTTACTGTTAAATGAGAACCAAAGAGTGAATGTCCACAACATTAACTTTAACTGCAGATAGGAAATTTATTTAAGCATAGTTTTAGCAAGGAATAGCAAACAGCTAAATTACACTTATAGAAATCACTTCAATTAATCATTCATCTTTTGATAATACTGATATTTCTCTTATATTGATTTATATTTGGAAACAATCACCCTAAAATCAATCTCTTAACCTGTTGCTAATTGTCTACTACCGGTTTGGGAGTGGGTTTGGAAGGAAAAAGGAACGTCCCGGCCACGGATAGAATCCTCTTCCCGCTGAACTGGAAGAAATCCAAAAAGGAAGCGAGCAACTCCGTAAAAAGTTCCCTCACTTCCCCTTCTCGACTCCAATCCAGATCAGAAAACAATGAGCAGATAATCCAAATCACATAATACAATCAATAAATCCACAGTGGAAGGCAAACGGTTATTCCTCTGGCATCCTTCGCTTAAACTTCTCCACCGCAGACCCTTGGACCGGTCATCATCTTGCTCACCAGCTCCGGACAAAAGGAATTAACGACTGCGTTTCTCTGAACAATGCTTTTTATACTCTTGTGAGGGCATCCAGGCTCGTTCCCCTTTTTCCCTCTCTCTCTGACTTGGCAACTCATTTCCTGTTATGTTCACTTCTGACAGTTCCTCATTTTCCACCACACCCAAAACTCAGCAGTGGTCTAACTTCTGTAAATCACTCCTTATTCTTAAAGTTACTTACACAAATAAGTCATTTCACATGTTACATTTCTTATTTAATTTCAACTCATTCCTACCACAGTATGATTTATCTTTAGCTTAATACAGTTACATATATATTCTTTTTATGACTCTGTGTTTTAGCATTCACATCCTTTTTAATGTAATTCTCTCAATACTCATGGTTTTTATGCCTGGGGATCTCACAATCTTCTGACAGCTGAAGGAAGGTTTTGGATCCAAAGTGCAGGATGCAGGAGACAGGATGTGAAAGCACTTTAACTTTATTACTGGCAACTTACGAAGCAGACAAAAATAAACACAGAGCCAGGTAAAAGCTGAACTGGGAAACCTAAAGCTGAGGATTACACAGTGGGAGTATGAGGAACAACAAGGAATACAGCCCAACAAAGGGTTTAAATACATAAGAGGGAATAGGGCAAAGTGGAGACACCTGAGGAGAAACAGCTGAACTGAATACACCTAATGACACAAGGGGAAGCAAAACTGAACATGATGCACACAGGACAAGAGACTATCACAATAAAACAGGAAACACAGACAGACTACAACACACGAACTTCACATAGACAAAAGGGAAACAACATGGAGGCATGACTGACTGGGGAAAACAAGACAAACTACAGAGACAGGGCACAAAGGGACCAGATAAACAGGGACACAACTGGGGAGACAGAGACAAGACTGACTTCACTCAGGACAAGATACAGAGAGACAAGGACAGACATGGGAACATAGGGAGGCAAGAATATAAGGGGACTCCAAGCATAAACTGAATATATTTAACCTATAACTAAAAACTGGAACTAATAACTCAGATGCCAAAATATTAAATAGAGTTTAAAACACAAAGCGCTGGGACTAAAACCCAGGACTAGAAATATCAAAGTAAACAAAACTAGAAAGTCCATAACTCATGGTGCTGGGTCACAAACCCAGCACCATGACAATACCATATTTAATACTTTAATACTTGTATTTAATTTTATACTTATTTTACATTATTGTGTTTATTTTGATTTCTGATTAGATTTGACCTTATTCAGATATTTGTTTGGTCATATTGTATTCTATTTTATTGAGTCATATAACATCCTACTTAATTAAGCATTTTGTCATATGTTTGTTTCAACTTCTATAACAAAAAAATTCCAAATTTGGTGTAAATAAGGTATATCTTTTCAGGTTAAGTGATTAAACACTACTTCTTCAGCTTTGTGCTCGTAATGACAGATGGTTGAGAAACCATCAAAGGGTTCATAGCGAGTGACTACTTCCTTCATTCTGAAGCCTCAGTATACAGAGAAGTCTTGTAAAGGTTTACGTTTGCTACACTTGTTCTGCCACTGAAAAACTGAACTTCCATAACCTCTTCAAAATAACTAGGACAACTTCCATGTAAAATACCTTGAAAGTATAAAGGTTATATTTACTGTGCTCTTTCTTCAATTCAGAACCATGGCAGCTTCTCTTTAAACTCTTGCAATTCAGCCAGAAACTTGCAGGTTTGTTTACTCAGTTTAATATAAGATCATTCATCTTGTAAAATACATATCAAAAAACCCTCAGGGCAATGCAATCGAGAAGTAAACGCTGCATGTGTAAGGCCCTTACAAACTGACAGTGTATTGATACTCAATGACACATCTCCAATTATGATGGATGTGTTTGTTTGTTCTCTTCAAGATGCATTACAGCCAGGACAACTTAATCATATCCGATAATGAGTTTTGAATGTTGCGTGCATTTCCAATCCAATCTCTCCTCTAGCCGGGGCCCTTGGGAGCAATATGGCCCCTCTTGAAGAACAAAGTGAGGCCACAGTGGGTGTAAAATACATAAAGCACAGTAGTGCACCCTATAAAGTGTTTCCTAATTACAAAGCTCACTGACTCCCACTTGAAGATGTTTTGGTTCTAAGCTTAGTTGTTAACTCTAATTATATCCCACAGCTGACAGGGGTCCCATTCACATGCAAACACTAATCCACTTCACAGCCCATTAGTTTATGACAAGAGCTATGTTAATAACATGTAAAGTCTGCAATTGTGCATGTACAAAACATGAAAGTTCTCAAATTGTGTACAATTTTTTTGATTACTTTATCCAATGAAGGGGAAATGAGTATTTGACAAATCAGTGTTACAGGAATTAGAGACCAAAGAAACATTCCTGTAGAACTGTAAAATAGTTTCAAAGCACAAAGACAACATAAAGAAGATGTACACTATGCTTCACTAAACTGAAATTAAAAGTGCCATTAAAATTACATGCTTCACTACTATCGCTTCCAGCTCTCTTCATGGCTTTTGTCACAACTATCGGAATGAGGACACAGTTCCTGTGTACAACAGCAAGGTCAAAAATGAGAGCTTCATCTTCTCAAGAGTGCCCATGAAGACGTTCTCAGACACACACTTGACTCTTTTTGTATCAAAGCATCAGAATCCCACAGCGCTGACATCTTCAATGAATTACAATTAGTAGGCCAGGCCAGAAAGGCTGCTGGATTGCTTTCAGCTTTTCTGTACAAATTTCAAAATCCCTTACACAAACAAATCATCGGTTTCACGCATGTAAAGCAATGTAGCATATAACACACATAAAAAAGACAGAGAAAGAACAAAATATTCTTTCAAAGTTTTCTGTTTTCTTTAAGTAATTTTGTTAGGCTTGCTGGGGTTTGGTTTTCATTTGACTAATTCTCCCTGATTCTTATTTTATTTAAAAAAAAAAAGTTCTATTCAGCAATGTAAAATACAAGCAGGTAACTGATGTAGTTTTATTTAAATATATAGGGTCCTGTAATTTCTTGTAATATTATAATTAGTTTAAAAAAAAATTTTTTTCAACATAAAAATAATTCATGTAATTCATGTAAGAGTGACCTTTTTAGTCAAAGTGTTTGAAAAGTGACAAAAAATAGGAATTCAATTTTTACATTGAAGTTATTGTTCTGTAAATGTACTCCAAAAGTGTTTGAGAGTAGTCCAACATGTGTTATTTTTCTCCTTGTGTATTTCAATTTATATATGTATAAATTCCTCACTCTCTCTGCAGGTAGTCTTTGTTCATCCTTCATCTTGTGTCCTCTACCAGAGACCTGGGAGCTTGAGGGTCCTGCGCAGTATCTTAGCTCTTTGTAGGATTGCGCTCTTCTGGACAGAGATCTCGGATGTTGTTCCTGGAATCTGCTGGAGCCACTTGCCCAGTTTGGGGATTACTGCCCCGAGTGCTCCGATTACCATGGGGACCACTGTTGCCTTCACCTTCCTCATCTTCTCTAGCTTCGCTCCGGCCTTCTTCCTCTGTTTGTCCACCACTACTATGTCCGGTTGGTTAGCCATCACTAGTTTGTCCGTCTGCATCTGGAAATCCCACAAGATTTTAGCTTGGTCATACTCAACCAATCAAGGGGGCATATCCCATTTTGACCTTGGGACTTCCAGGCCATACTCGGCACAGATGTTCCTGTATACTATGCCAGCCACTTGGTTATGGCGTTCCATGTATGCCCTGCCTGCTAGCATCTTGCACCCTGCTGTTATGTGCTGGATTGTTTCAGAGGTATCTTTGCACAGCCTGCACCTGGGGTCTTACCTGGTGTGGTAAATCCCAGCCTCTATCGATCTTGTGTTTTGAGCTTGTTCCTGTGCTGCCATGATTAGTGCCTCTGTGCTGTCTTTCAGTCCAGCTTTGTCCAGCCATTGGTAGGATTTCTCGATATCAGCCACTTCCTCTATCTGCCGGTGGTACATGCCGTGCAGGGGCCTGTCCTTCTGTGATGGTTCCTGTTCTTGCTCCTCTTCTTTCTCGGGTTTCTGCTGCCTGAGGTATTCACTAAGCACACGATCTGTTGTGGCCATCTTCCTGATGTACTCATAGATCTTTGTTGTTTCTGACACTCACTAGTCCTCAGCTTCCTTTCTTCCGCTTAGCGTACAGTCTCAGGGTGCTGGATTTGGGGTGAAACTGTCCTTGCATGGTAAGGAGCTTTCTTGTCTTGATGTCAGTGGCTTCTATCTCCTCCTTTGGCCAGCTTATTACCCCAGCAGGGTATCTGATGACTGGCAGGGCGCAGGTGTTGATTGCCCAGATCTTGTTCTTCCCATTCAGTTCTGGCTATCTTCCCTCTCTTTGTTACCATCTCCAGTCTGAATGATATTCCGACATTGTTGCTGTAGATACTAGTGATGTAGATCAGTGAATCGATGTCTCGTTCACTCCTGGCATACAGCTGGCTGTCATCCATGTAGAGGAGGTGGCTGATGTTTGCTCCATTCCATAGTCGGTATCCGTAGCCGGTCTTGTTAATGATCTGACAGGGGGTTCAGGCCTATGTAGAACAGCAGTGGGGACAGAGCATCTCCTTAGTAAATCCCGCACTTGGTGACTTGTACAATTGGCTTGAAGTTGGCTTCTAGTGTTGTTCTCCACATTCCCATTGAATTCTTGACGAAGGCTCTTAGGGTCCTGTTGATTTTGTACAACCCGAATTCTGGAAAAGTTGGGACGTTCTTTAAATGTGAACAAAATGAAAACCAAAGGACTTCCAAATCACATGAGCCAATATTTTATTCACAACAGAACATAGATAACATAACAAATGTTGAAACTGGGAAATTGTATACCTTCATCCACAAAATGAGCTCATTTCAAATTTGATGCCTGCTACAGGTCCCAAAAAAGTTGGGCAACAAATGGCTGAAAAAGCAAGAAAGTCCAAAAAGATTCATGTGGGAGAACATCTAGAAACTCATTAAGTTAATTGATATCAGGTCTGTAACATGATTAGCTATAAAAGGGATGTTATAGAGAGGCAGAGTCTCTCAGAAGTAAAGATGGGCAGAGGCTCTCCAATCTGTGAAAGTGCATAAAAAGATTGTGGAATACTACAAAAACAATGTTCCTCAACATCAAATTGCAAAGGCTTTGCAACTCTCATCATCTACAGTGCATAACATCATCAAAAGATTCAGAGAAACTGGAAA
>VUQS01033997.1:0-13123 GCA_015108495.1 Heterochromis multidens
GCCTCCACCCGGTAAAGCTCAGGGCCTGACGGGCTGATCCACTGGGACACATACAGCGTGTCCGGGAAGCCCACATGGTCCAAGTCCGCACACACAACACCACGAAAAAGCTTCCAGTTTTTCACAGACATGGAGTGTGTCCCACAATCCCCCCAAAGCACACCCTCCCCACAATCTACACGCAGTATAACTTTTCCTTTGGTATATTTAATGGTATACACGTACCCGCTGATGCCACGATATTCTAACTTGAATTCAGTCTCATCTACGGTATTTTCACCACGCTGCTTTTTACGGGGAGGCCCGTAGGAGTCTGCATCTGTAGACGTACCTAGGGCGGTAATGGCCTGTGCAATGTCCTGGCTGGATGTCATGGCTGATGGTGATGTTGATGTCCTGTGCTCCGCAGGTCAAAGTGTCGATACTTCAAAATAGTGTGAGACCACACCTCATCACTTTTATATGTGTATATCCCTAAACCCACCCACTAGGAGGAGTCGTTACCACCCCTGGGGCAGGGCCACACATGTGCGAGCAAAGGTGCCTGGTATAGGGGTACCCGGACGCGTACACGCACGTACATGAACCCGCGCAGCGGGGGGTGTAGGGGGTGGGGGGCAGTAAAAGTGCATCTGTATTACTACTAACACACTATACAGGACAAAGGATGTTCCAAATGGGCCTTACACACTAAAACATATGCACCCACTGTACAGGTAAATCCGCTGAGAACTATATGCATGCTATATGGTCCTGTACACCTGTTCAGAGGTTCTGGCAGAGGATATGTGAAGACTTATCCACATGTATTCCTACCTCACCCAAGCTGTGCATCTTAGGTGACGTAAGTGTTTGTGTATTACTCAATATAGAAATTCACTTCTAGATCACATTAGTTTGGAGAGAATGTCTGCCTCCTCAAAAAACAGAATTGGAAGAATTTGACTCTCTCTGGTCCCCACTGATCAACTGTAGTCTTGTCTCTCCATATGCCTTGCAAGTGGCTGGGGGTGGTCTCTGGGACTGCGGGTCTGGTGGTTTGGGGTGAGATGGAGAGCTGTGGCTGCTGTTTTGGGGTATCTGAGTGTCTGCCTCGGTTGGTGATGATGGGGGGCTCTGGGGTACTTGAGGTGGCGAGTGCTGGCCCTGGGCCAGATGGCTGGCCTCTTCTGTGCAGACAGGTCTAAAAAATAAAAAAAGACCCAAAAAACCAGTAATGTGTTCACATATTAGAGAAAACTATACGAACAATGACAAGTCATAAAACTCCTCAGAAACAAAGTACTGTGATTAAGTGATTTATTGTAAAGCATGAATATTTGAGGCAACAACACAACACAAACAAGTATTGAAATCTTAATAAAAAGTTTTTCCAATTTTAGTTCACAACACAGGATGGAGGAAGTCCAAAATATTATGTCTGTATTTGGTCGGACTCCCAGTGAACAGACCTTATTGAATGCAACTTTACAGCCCATCAAAGCTGAAATCTTCATCAACAACTCAAGAGGAGCATTAGAAACTAAACAATAAGCAGGGGCAGAGCCAGACCATGTGTGGCCACTCCCCTGGCCACCCCCACATGAACAATGGTGACACTCATTAGGAGGGAACTCACATACTCATAGATCTGGACTTACATATGGAAACTGTTTTTCTAGAATATTATTTCAGGGAACCTTTCATACAGCTTTTGTCCCCACATGGACACATTTTAACAGCATAGCCACCCACTTAAACTGTAATTAATCATTTGAGGGTTTCATAAAATTGCCCAGTCCTCATTTGCACTTTTACACTGAAGTCATGCAAGTATAAGCAAATAAAAGTGAGTCATCAGAAAACTATTATTAGCAAGTTTCAAAGCAGAGAAAAATTAATATGGTTTCTGTGCCACCCCCACTGGTCACAGGCTGACATTATTCACTATGACCTCTTCACCCTGTTATCTTCACTTCATCTTGAGACTCAAGCTCAGCAGCTGCCACCTCCTGTTTCTCCTCTTCCTCTTGTTTCTCCTCCACTGCAGGATCTGGGTACAGGCAGGAGGTATTGCCATCTTTCCAAGTGACCACAATATTTCCTGCTTTGAGCTCACTTGTGTCACTGTTGGACATGTGAGACTTGTTTCCCTGCAGCAGCATGTCTGATGTTGGGCGTGTGCTGTTTTCTCTGAGCAGCTCCTGATTTTCACTTTTCTGGAGCAGAGATGCTTCAGCCTTATACTTAGCTATCTTCTTTCTGCTCCTGTATAAATTAGTACAGAAACCTTTAATATGATATATGATACGTTCATTCTCAAAGACATAGTGGCTGCACAACTTCAGGTCATACTTATTGGCCACGGCTCCCATTCCCAGCAGAAGAAAACCAATAAGAAGGCAGACAAAGGCCAGTCCCAGCAGCACAAATGTCCACATGGTTGCTGCAACAGGACAAAGATAATTCAAGAGACCTGTGAACCTTTTTTTAATAGTTCATGCGCTAAACAACTGCATACGTTTTAAATGTGTGAAAAAACCCTTGACAGTTTGAATAATCTTCTTGTCTTCCTTACTGGTTTCCTCCTCCAAATCTGATGAACCATCAGGCAGGAAACTGAAAGACATCCCCTCTCTCTTTCATGAGAGAAAATCATATGCACACTGCTGAACAAATAATACACACTTAAGAGTTAAAAAAAGGGCTAATGAGTATTTCACACAGATATGCCTCAAAACAGATTAATATCTGCATATCTGCCCTGTTTGCCTGATCAGAAGATGGAAAATGACATTAAAGTATTTTCTATATAAGCTTTAAAAAAATTAAATAATAACAACACTAACCTCTTAGTCAGTGTATTTGTCTTTTGTTGGATTTTTGAATGCTCACCTTCTTACTGATATATCTAGTGTCAACATTTTTTCAAGTTGCTAAATCTGTAAATTAACAATATTTTCTCAAAGTCAAAGTGTTCCTCTTAACAGCCTAAAGAGTAATGAGTAATGAGCCAGTAATGAGACCCTTGTGTTCTGGTCCACCAGCATGAGGCTGAGAAGCTGCTGACCAGAAATCTTCCTTTGATAAGCAACACAAAGGTGACATTCATGATTTAGCTTTTTTCTTAAAACGCTATGTTTCAGTTTTCTATGTGAAAAGGATTTCAGCTTAAGGTGTCTCAGAACAGAAATATCCAGGCTGGCCAAAGCACAAATTATTTCATACTACACATCCATTTGGATGAAATATTTTAGCAGGAGCAGCACTTACAGTCCTCTGTGCGGTAGAACCAGCGCAGATACTCTCTTTGTTCCTTTGTCATAGCTGCCAGCTCTCCTGTCTGCTCTTCTTCATCCTCATATTGGGCTGAATCATCAGATGCTCTCTTGAGTCCTTAAGAGGACACACAGACAGACCTCACAGAGGCTGAGTTTGTCAAACACAATCAAACACAACAAACTGTATAATTTAATATCACCACTCTTTATGTCTCTGCATCAGTAACAGCCGTGGTTGGAGGACTGTGTTGTCAGGTTGTTTATCTAACACACTCTCCTAAATGTAATATCTTTGGAGTGCCTTAAGGAAAATTCTTCAAATTTGGCACAACTTGGCCTCAGTGATTAACTGAGAAGAACACAAAACACGTACCAATAGAGTTCATTGTAATAAATGGTAAATGGAGTGGTACTTAAATAGCACCTTTCTATTACATTTTGAGCACTCAAAGCACTTTCTACTACAAGTCTCATTCACCCAATCAGACACACATTCATACAGCTCTCATCTATACCAAAGCACTTTTATCTAACACTCACACTCCAACGAATGCATCAGGGCAACTTGGGATTCAGTATCTTGTCCAATGACACTTTATCAGTTGAAGAATTAAAGTGATAAATAAACATACATAAATCAATACTGCATAATAACTACTTTTTGATACTTCAAGTATATTTTCATGCAGTAACATTATTGCACTTTTACTGAAGTAACAATTTTAATTTGTCTGATCTCCTCCTCCACTATATGTAAATGCGTTGTGTATTACTGAAGCATAATTTATGGTCCTACAAATGTGTCCGTCCACGTACACGTTTCTGTTGGGACAGGGGTGGAGGGGTTTTCATCCACCCCAGACGCGCTCCCGTACAGTTCTCTAAAAGATCCTGACTGTGCGTTACTGGAAGCGGATGGTGTAAGCATATGCTGAATGTTGACTGGTTAATAAGTGTGCTGGAATAGAGCACGGACCGACAGCAGAGTTCACCAGGAACTGGAGAACCAAGAAAAAAACGTCAAAGATCAAAAAATCCAGCATGAAAAGCACAGACAGTGGCTGCAGTGACACTTTACATTGTTTTTAACACTCGGTTTCACTTCAGCGCTTTGTATGTTAGAACTTCGCTCTTCTCAGTGGCTGGCTGACAGACCAACAACAGCACCAGTGAGAGAGGCCCACAAACCGGTTGTAGCACATACTTTGTACAATGCCTCCATCTGACGGCAGAGCTCTCTGTAGGCAGACGGGCAGTCCCTGGACAGCGAACTCGCTGCATGCTGGACCATAAATCCTGCTTCAGTGTGAAAAGTGTTCAAAGAAATCACATTTAACAGAAAAGCTCATTTGTGTTCAGTAATTTCTGAGTCTTACTGAGCCTTTCCTGGCAGATGTCCCCCTCATCTAGAGATCTCCACTTTGAGTGTTTGCTGTGTTGTGTGAGGATCGCATGCTGGCCATTGTGTGACAGAAGCATTGTTATCTTTCTACTGATCAGTTGGTCCCCGTCACAGTTCCATATTAACCAAGCAGCATCCACCTCGGGTCCATGGCAATTCTGGGTGCGCACTGGCCCCATGTGCTGGGCTGACAGACACCTGGATGATGCGACACACATCAGCATGTCCTGATTGATCCAGATCCACTGCTGATATTCAGAGTCTAGGTTGCACTTCTTCAGATGGACTTCACCTGTATCTGCTGAGTCTTCCAGACACAGGCTGTGCTGGGTGTTGTGGATCATGAATGCCCTCCCCCCTGCAGGTGCCGACAGTGTGACGACGTTAGATTTACAGATGCAGTTTATAAAATCAGTTCTAAATGTGTTTGAGTAACAGGGTAATTTACCTGACAGGAGGAGAAACAGTAAGATCACGGCATCAAACATATCTAAAGAAGACAGAGCTTTGTTATCACAGCAAGGTCATTCTTTAAAAAAATGAACAGAAAGACAAACAAAACAAAGAATGCTCTCACTGCTCTGTATACACAACTCTGTATGACATTTGCATGAATTTTTAAGTATCCTCTGTCATGACATCCTGTGGTTCCCAAGCTGCACTGTAGCTGACAAAAAATCACTACAAAGTGTTATTAAATCAGCACAGGGAGATGCTATAGGTCTATTAAGAGCTGCACCTCGAGACTCCCGAACAGTTTTTATCCATGTGCCATAAAAGAACTGAGCTCTCAATAGAAGATGTACAATATCATGTCACGTGCAGTAATATTATCCTATTAGTATGGAGGATACACTGACTGTGCATTTATTTATTTATCCCATTATCAGTGCATTTATTTTATATGAAAGTTCCTTTATCTTTCATCTTTTTAGATTTTAGCTTTTATCCTTTATCTCTTTTATCTTCTCTATCTTGCACTTTTGTACAATCTTTGGTACCACTGACAGGAGGGTTACATTTTGTTGTCAGTTGTTCAGTGACAGTAAGGGTATTCTATTCTATTCTATTTAGTTATTATCTAATGAGTGAAAAGTATTTAGGTTTGAGGGCAGCATTTTCTATTGGCTGTGTGTCCATATGTGAATTTTTGCTCTGCTTTTGTTGTTAACATCTGTTTGATGATCTTTGTTTGCCCTGAGCTGCTGCCAGTCCCCAGAACATACTGTAACTGCAGAGGTTTATTTTCAGCACACGACTGGATCACTTCCTGAATTGAGTTACTTGCTCTGTTAGTTTGATTCTTATGTGGTTTCTAATTGAAAAGAACAGGAGTGTGTCCCTCCCCTCAGAACTAGTCTGTAGCACAAAAAGAAATAAGGCTTTAATAATGTTGAGCAACTTTTTTTTTTTTCAAATTATGTGAACAGCAGGTAATAAGCTGAGAAACAAACTGCTGGTTACACTTATGTAAATCACAAGAAACAGTCAATATTTACAGTTCAGATCAGTGTTATCATCTCTTTATTTACTTTAATTCTTAGTTTTTTGTTAGCATACTTACTTCTGTGATGTTCCATTCCTGGCACAAATAAGAAGGAGAGAGTGTAAGTTTGGTAGGCACACAGAAAGCTAAAAAGCTCAAACTTTCCAAAGTTCATGGGGAGGAGTCTGTACCAGGTTTCATTACTCCTCCTTCTTTTTCTGAGCACTGATTGTGTTAAAACCCATGAACACACACTGATATTTTCTTGAACTGTTGAACAACATTTATTTTGTAAAGCTGAAGCTGTTTACTGTTCTCTGCTATAACTCAGCTTCTCATGCTGTCCTCTTTATGTGTTTGATATTAATGTGAAACTCAGTCTCACAAAGGTGCTACAAAGTCTTTAAAACAAAGTTCAGACACTTGCATTTCAGGTCTTTGACCCTGTCGCATAGTTACTGTTTATACAGCCTCGTAACAACCTTGGCTTTTCTGTTTGTAAATGTACATGACTCATTGGTCAAACGCCTGAGGGCTATAACTTTTAGCTGTAAAAAGATTTTATTTTTATAGTACAGTTGTGGAGAGGTGAATGACCTCTGTGTCAGGAAAGAAAAGGACATCTTCATGCTTATCTGAAAATATTCTGGATGTTATATTGATCAGTTTGAATCATAGAAATCAACAAGTGGATCAAACAGTCAGTGCTAGAAGTATGCATATGTGGTGCAGTTTTTCTCAATTCCTTTGACACATTTCTTCAAATACTTTCAAGTTTCAAGTGTCATGGTCTTGGGTCTGTGTTTTGTGTTATTACGCCTTTTGTCCTGAGTTTAGAGTATCTTTAGTTTTGTATCTTTGTATCTTGAAAGGTTTGGTTATTTTGGTGTCATTAGTATATTCCTCGAGTTCCCATTCTGTCTCTGTCTATGACTCTTCCTCTGGCTCACTCTCTCTCTGTGCCTCGCTCCCTCTGTCTCTCGCTCTGTGTGTCTCTAGTCTCAGTAAAATATAAATAAAACCAGAATGCAGTGATTTGCAAATCTCATAAACCCATATTTCATTCAGAAAAGAAAACATATCAAATGTTTAAACTGAGAAAATGAACCATTTTGAGAAAAAATATTAGCTCATTTTGAATTTGATGGCAGCAACACATCTCAAAAAAGTTGGGACAGGGCCACTGTGTAGTATCCCCTCTTCCTAGTCCATAAACATCTGGGAATTGAGGAGGCCAGTTTCTGGATTTTTGGGAGATGAATGTTGTCCCATTCCTTTCTGATGTTGGATTGTAGGTGCTTAACAGTTCTGGGTCTTCTTTGCCTAATTTTTGTTTCATGATGCGCCAAATGTTTTCACTTGGTGAAAGCACCTGGAATCTTCTACTACAAAGCCATGTTGTTGTAATAGACAACATGACTATTACAACCTATGTGAAACTATCTGGATGAGAGCATATGTTGCTCTAAAACCTGTATATACCTTTTAGCACTGATGGTGCCTTTGAAGATGTCCAAGCTGCCAATTCCATAGGCACTAACACACCCCCATACAATCAGAGATGCAGGCTTTTGAACTGAGTGCTGATATACCCCTCTCCAATTTTTTGCAAGAAGAAACACATGAAAGACATGGTGTTTCCTTGTTCCTCTCACCTAGCTCTGTAGAGTGCTGTGTTTTACACCTTGGAACAAGCATTAAATAATCATGATCAGAGTGTGATTTGTAAAAACATCATTGGGGGGATGTTTTTAAAACTTTTTTTTTCTCAGGAACAGTGGGCTTATATTATTCTGAAGGTTAGTGTTATTTATTGCTGTTGAAAATTGTAATTTTAAACCACTGCATACAAGAATATTTTTATGTCTTTATTTAAAGTTTAATTAATTAATTTGTGCAGTATTCTCAGTTTCATGTTTCCCTCTTCCAGATAGATGGGATGGAATAAAACTTAACAATAGAAATGGTTAAAAGCTATTTTAACATGCCACAGTTAAATTTAACAAGTCATAATTTTGCCAGATCTGTCCACTTTAATATTTACTATGAAAAAAAACCTCAAAATATAACAGTTTCATTTCAAACTTCATACTGTTGACTGTTTAGCAGTTATGGGTAGTAATGGCTCAGGGGTTGCTGATTCAAAAAGCTGGATTGGACATTGGTTGACAAGCCAATCTATGGCGGATTATTTCAGTTTTGTATTGTTTACAACACAACACAACACATCAGCAGCAGCAGCACACCGGTTGCTAGCAGTTAATAGTAAAGGAACAGCAGCTTGGAGGCATTTCACACTAGTTACACCAACAGCTTTTATTTGCAGTAGGTTTTAACTGAACCACAAACTGTGGTCAGGTGAGTTGACACGACTGAAAAGCTTTGATGCTTCGCTTAGTTTAGAAGCTCTTATTGCACTTATTGTAACAATGTATTGTCGCCAACTCCATTATCTTACTAATAAATACCAATTCTGTAAATTTATGGTAAAGGAATCAATTTTGAAGTTGAGCACGATGCTGCCTTAAAAGTAAAGTATCTTTGGTAAATTGGTATTAAATATTAACAGTTATTAATCCAAGGTATCTGTAATGGATTGGAATGGGAAAAGCTGGATCAGTGCATTCCTAGTTTTTTAGCAATAGAACAGTCTCTAATTGATAATGATCCTCTCACGGGATTGGTCACTTGTGTGGGAGTGCTTCTCTCTCAAGCTCTCTTTTGTCATTCTTTATACAAACTTTTTACTTCATAGAAACTAGGTAATTTGCCTACTAATGCTTATATGGCCATAAATATCCATTAACAGTATTCATTCTATACTAAATGAAAATTTCCCTAATGTACCAAGAACATACTACATAATAAGCTCCAAAACTGAGGTAAATACTGTGTTTTGTCTATCCTTATGTTCCTGTCATCTTTAGTATTTGAATAACAATTCTTGACATTTTTATTAGCTCTCACATTGGGATCCACTTACATGGTTATCAGCTAGAATAAAATCATCAGCATAAATTTTCTTGTGCCTGCAACTACTCAGCACCCCAGCTTCCTTGAAGCTAGCACATAGCCTGCCATACAAAGCTTTTAATAGTGTATTATAATTTAGATTCTCAAGGCTTCCATGCCTCAAAATGTAAAATGTGACAATACAGAATAACAAAAGTCTAGGTATGAAGACCTAGGTCTGTATGTGGACAGTCAGTGTGTAGTGTTGAATGCTGATGTTGGGGAGTTTGAGTCTAAAGTGGATAAATTAGTTCTGCCTGGGGAGTCAGACATTTTCTAGGGTGTTCATTGCCAATGGTGCATTGTTGCAGTGTCCTACCCACAATGCACCATAAAAAACAGCGCTCACTATGACCAGAAGTAGCAATACTACACTTTGAAAGAAGAAGTGACATCCATTATCCGTCTGTTGGAATGAAGAGCCAGTCTGAGGCATTAACCACCCCTGTATATGCCAGCTTTTAGTGATTACAGGAATAACTTTACTACATGCAGTGCAAAGGTCTTGGGCAACCCTTAATTCTTTATAGTTTACTTCCAAGATTTTCTTTGGACATGGGCTGCTTTTTCACTAATTTTTAGTTCAGTACTTCAGTACAAGACATCTAACTCAAGGGATTAACCAGTGTTGTGTCTGAAAAACTTAGCAAAGAACCACTTTTAAATTATATCTTTAGGAACTTTGTTACTAGCAGCCTGTTGCAAAAACACATGATTTGTTCCCATGTCTTTAATTAAATCTACATAAAATGCCAAAGATAACACAGTTTGGCAGGCATAAAATAGTAGTTTTGCATCAACAAGGTGATTCCCTAAAAGCTATTAGCTGAAAACTTGACATATCTCGGCAATGTGTGTTCTTGAAAAAATTTAGGAAATTGGTGGCCTAAAAAAAACTATCTACAGCAGATGAATAATATCTGAAAGTCATATAAAAAGAAAAAATCCAGCAAAGACCTGACACAGGACCTGAAAGATCTAGCCCTTCAGCTGATTCATCTGCTGATTCCTCATCACAAATGGTCTCAATGGAAGGTAGCTATCAAGAAGCCATTAGCTCACAGTGTGGCCTTTTGTAGGCTGCCAGTAGGGCAGCCTATAGGTGTGGGCTGTCCTACTTGGGCCCAGATGTGCCCCAAGTTTTACGCCAGCACAGGGGCCCACAGTAGGCTGACCTACCTGAGTGTCACAGTAAATTACTGCCACCACCTGTTATGGAGTGTGCACGAGAATATTCCTTTGGTCTCGTGACATGACTGGGCTTTTTTTTTTGCTTGTTTGTTTTAGTCAATATCAATATATATCACGATATAAATCAAATCACTATTTCTGTCAAATTTACATATTCACTCCTAAGTGAATATGTAAATGTAATTTTGAAGAAGAATTATACTATACTATTAACTGTATTTTAAATAAATAACATAGGTATATATAATAAACAAAAATCTTAATTGTGACCAGTCAAAAGCGTCAGCTGTTACAGAAGAACACAAACAAAATGGTATTAGTCAATTCCAAATAAATAAGTTAGGTATTAATACAAAATAAAATCTTTTTTTTTTAAAAAACCTGTAGCATATAATTTATTTTGTATAGATTAAAAAATAAATTCAAACAAATAAATAGACAAAAAAAACAAAACAAAAGACATTCTATATATATCATTACAAATTTAAGAAACCTTCAAATGTACAAAGGAAAAGATAAGCAAACTAAAATATTCACTTCTGGTCTGCTTATGCTCCAAGGCAAAAAAATATATAAAATTTTGAAAAAGGCACAAGAAGTGTAGTACTATCTCAGTGAAGTGGGCAGTGACGCTTGTATATGGATCAGATGTGCGACTTGACCACAAATCCGATGTGATAGTGAAGTATGATACAGCTGTTCATCTGTCTCTCCACACTCCATGTATAGCTGGGAAAGTGCCATGGAGTTAGTAACAAGGGTCAGTTCATTCAAACAGCTGCTGAAGTCAGACGTTTTTGCCTATGTTTATTGGCATCACGTCTTTTACAATAATGTAGGCTATTGCATTCGTGATGTCACTGTGTCTCTTAATTTTCTGTCATAAGGCATTGCATGGGAGAAAGTATCTGGGACTGTAAAGTCTTGGATTGTGTGTGCACTTCATTCTGCAGGTAAACGATCAACTGTGTAATGTGCAAGGATGGCACTGCTCCAAATGGTAAAAACAACATGCTTTTGACACAGTTTGCAGTGTATGCTACTCAGCTTCTTTGTTGGAATAACCAAAATCTCTCCACACTACCAAATTCCTTGGACCCTTCTTTACAACAGCATCCTTGTCTTTTGAGCCTTGGGTTAGTACACTGTCAGAAATATTGCGCTGAGAGGGCGACTGATTCAAAACCTAAGTAAAGTGGAAGTTAAAGTGGATCCATATTCCATGTTCTAAGACAAAGTTGTTTGATAGGATTTGAGTCCCCCACTCCCCCCCTTTTTTGAGTGAGTAATTCCATAGTGCAATTGTGTACACATTTGAAAGATCCCTTGGGGCATGTGTCAGGAACGGCATCCTGTGTAAAAATCTAAATCAGTTATGTGGCTGGGTGATAAAACGATAAAGATTATAATCACGAAATATCTTTTTCTTGATAGAAATATGAAATCTGGTCAATATAAAGCCAATAGAACATATTCCATCCATGTTTTCACAGACATACGACAATGAGAATAGCGCCATGCTAAACCAATCATTTGCTTGGAATCAAGTTTGAGCCACCACATCATGTTATGTTGATGCACAGAGTGTAGGAGGAGCAGTCGGCAGCAGCACATGTGCTAATGTTTGGGGTACTGCTACTGCAGCTGTACACACCAGTACGTTAGGAGTGTGAGTGACAAAATGACAACAGAAACTGTTAAGAAAAACTCAAGTGACAACGTTACTGAACGAAACCCCAACAGACACAGGCATGTTTGTTGGGAAGATGGCTTTTCATTCCCACCATGTACTACTTACAGGATGAAGTGGGTATTATAGACTGTACATAGGGCAGCTTGTATCATTTATATCTCCACACTTATTCACTATATCTGAATATGTGGGCACTTTCAAGTATGAGACTTGATCATGCTTACTCCAAAAACATATACTATACCTCTGACAGCACATCTATGTTGTCAAGGTCTGTTGCCACATCTGTATCCACTGCAGGGTCAGAGGTGCAACTACTCTTGTGCAGAAGGAGCACATACTGTGCTCTCTACACAGTCAGAGACTTCAGGTGACTTCTGATCATTTTCCTGGAAGAAATATTAACAGATCTATAAAAATATGTCTGAAATGCTCATCTCAGTGTCTATTGTGGCAGCAGAGAGAGTTCAGCCTTCAGAATAAAAAAAAAAAAAATCACATACAAAATGTCATGAACAATGGTGTGGATTGGACTCAAGAGTGCGGGACTCAGAAGATTCAGTGACAGTGCGTTTATTTATAGTGAAGGCAAAAACAGAGTTGACAAAAGGAATATAGTTAGTGGGTCCAGGGCTCCAGTACAAACAGGTCCACAGATAATCTCTCTCAAGGGAAAACTCTCTCAGCAACTCAACCAGGATTCCTGTGCAGAGAAAAGAAACAGGTGAGGCAAAGGCAAAAACCAGAGCATGCAGAAATGTACTTGATGAAGGCAGCCAACAACACTAACTGTTTCCAGTTTAACAATCGGGCATCAACTGAGGGATTTCCTCCAGCTTAAATAGTCAACAGCAAATCATACGATTATCAACAGGTGAGTTCATTATCTCCAGGTGTGCTGATGCAAAGGCAGTAAGCAGAGGAAAGAACCATCCTTCCACAGAAGGTCTGGTTAACACACACACACACACACACACACACACACACACACACACACACAGACAGAGGGAGAGGAGGGAGAGAGAGCATGAAGTAGAGAGACAGACAGTAAGTGAGTGAGTCAGCACAGGAGACTGGAG
>VUQS01034000.1:0-12292 GCA_015108495.1 Heterochromis multidens
TTCACCTCAAATCAACAGCTAGATGGTTAAAACTTGGACAGAATTTGGTGTTCCAGCAGGACAATGATCCCAAACACACATCTAAACTGGTTTTGGAATGAATAAAGCAGGCTAACATTCGCTTCTGGAATGGCCTTCTGAAAGCCTTCCTCAACCCTATTGAAAATTTGGGGACTACACTTAAAAGCCAGATCCGTGTCAGGAAACCAACCAATTTAAATGAACTCTACCAATTTTGCCAAAAAGAGTGGTCAAATATCCAGTCAGAATTATACCAGGAGCTTGTTGATGGCTACCAAAAGTATCTGATTGAGGTGCAACTTCCTAAGGGACATTTAACCAAATAGTAGTGGGGGTGTATGTATATATTTGAGCCTGTATGTATACTTTTGACCCTGTGTGGATTAGAGAAAATCCAAAATAAATTCAAACTTGTGCGCCCAATTCTTGTTTTTTAAAGTCATTAAAGATGTGTGCTGTACAATCATTCCACCCTGGAAAAAGAAAAGTTCAAAGAAATAATTAAAAGCCCAAAATTACCATGACATTCATGCCCATGATGAGTGTCTGTAAACTTCTGACAACAAGTGAATGCTGGCATGATAATGGTGTGGACCCCTTCAGCAAGTAATACTGGACCTTTATCAACCAGGAAAAGAATTGGACACTTTTCAGTAGACTGTTGATTAATAGGGTCACATTTTCACTATAGAGTCGAGCATGAGTGGCTTGAAGTCCCGCTCACAGCACCATCATTCATCACCAAACAGCTTGAAGCCTCTTTAAAACAGAGTGTAGTGTGTTTTGTAAGAAATCTCAGCACAAGATCAGGTAATCACTGAGTATTTGATTAGCAGCACTAATATCAACCCTGCACAGACCTGGAAGCTTACCCACAATCATGTTTTGTGCTTCTTTGACCAATCAAATCCCCAAGAAGTCATTCCCATTGTAAAAGTCACATGAACACACTTAACACTCTTTTGTAATGCGCAAAAATGATGTGGTTGAGCACTCTAATTTTACCATAGGTGCACGAAACCAAGCGGTTTACACTATACTCATGCCAACATGAGTATAGTACTCATATCATGATGGGTTTCACTACGTAGCTCACTGCGTGGAGCGTGACTCTAAAACACAGCCTTAGAGTTTAATTATCTCCAGGTTCAGCTCTGTTCATGAAACACTTTGGATAAAAGCTTCCACTGACTGGCAGAGGTTTGCAGTAGAATGAGCATAATACTAGAGCAGAGTGAGATGCCAGAACAGGGGGGTGGTCCCTGTACTGTTATTATCAAATTCCCCACATTACATAGCTAGGTGTTAATCATCAGAGAGGAGGGATGATTGTGGTTTGATGACAGAAAAAGAAAGAAATTCAATCGAAATTCATCCCACCCACCTTGTTCAAAGTAGTATTTTGTTTTTTTGTTTTTTTTAGATGTTTTTTGTCACTGTTGTTCCACAGTGTGTTTGTGTTACAAGTTAAAAAAAAAAACACTTACAACTCAACCAAGTCCAAACGAGACACACAGCGAATAAAAAAATTACAAAAAAAACAGCCTGCTTTCCATGAAGTGGATAGACTCAAATGTGGCTAATGTACAAATAAGACAACTGTCCACGCATTAGAATAATATTTTAATAAATAAATAGCAGCATCACACAGAAAAAAAAAAATACATCATGTGAATGGTCACACAAATAGTTGTATAAACTCATAACAATGTGTCATAGACAAACATTCACAATTAAAATGGTATAAAAAACAAAACAAAACAAAACAAAAAAAACAGCCACTGCGTAACACAAAAAAGTTCAACGCATAAAAAGTTAAAACCCACGAGCGGCGGATCATACAAGAACGAGACAAACCAGATTTGTGTTGATGCAAACCAGCATCAAAGGGCGTTTAAACTTTGGGGCTCAAGAGAAAATGTTGGCTGCGATGAAATTGCATTTGGAGTCACTGGGTTTGTCAGACTCTTGAACATCCTGGTGCTCTGGCTACTTTCTGAGCCGTTTAGTGACAGAGTTGCATGTTTGTGAAGATCAACAAGAGTGCCTTTGAAAAAAGATCTACTGAAAAGTCTGATCAGCATGTTTTAGACTTCATTTTCATCTGAAAACCATAACATACTGGGAACTCTTGGATTCTCTTGCATTCTTTGACATCCCTCCAAATGATCAGCAAATTCCAGGAATTATTTGGTGTTTAATTGCGGCAATTTATTGCTATTTCTGCGAGATAGAAAAGTAAAGATTATGACATTCTGGGAAATATGCCTATTTGACTTCTTGCTAAGGCAGGCTTCAACGCTTTTGCTTCTCCCTCGTGGTGAAAAGGATGCGTTGCCAAACAGAATTAAGGATCCGTTGCTTTGCTTAGGTTGTGAGAAAACTGGAAAAAATACATTTTTGAACCTCTTAACTGCTACTAGATCATCAACAACCCACTGATGCTAGGGGTAGGGTTAGGTTAAAAACACCCACTTTTTAAAGAATTTCTGCCTGTTTGGAAGAAATTGAAAAGCCTTTTACAACAAATATCTGTATTGCCAAAATGAATCTATTATTTGACAATAACATAAGTCACCAGTGACCTGTTTAGGATTGGGGTAGAGTTAGGTTCACACCTATCCCTAATGCCAAAAAGCATGTATGAGATTTGATGTGATAGCATATGGCTGTAATGCAACCCTAACCCTACACTTGGGTGAGTTTCTGGGGATCAGGTGGATGTTAAGAGGTTAAGGTCTTGATTATACTCTGATGTGAACACGAACAGTTAAAGACCCGATGGCTGAGTAGTTGTTTCTGGTATACCTCTTTATAGCCTGCTTGAAGTTTGCCACCTGGGGGCAAGTCAATGTGTGGTTAAAAAATCCAGAAAAAATCCAGAAAAAATTATGAAATTACCCCCGATTATCACTACCAAGTCAGCTTCACCTGTCTTCAAGTGCTAGCACAGAGTATGATCCATACCAGGTAACAAACTGTTTCAGTAAACACACATTACCATCCCTTTCTGTTTTTATATGTCACACTAAAGCATTTCTAGGATTTTTCCTTTAACCTTTAACCTTTAACGTACACAAAAATGCTCCCGGACAGGGAAGAATCCCAAATGAACTCTCTTTCTATGTACTGAAAAGAAAGTCTGTCAAAAAACGGCTCCAGCTATGTCTATACACACCAGACCTGGATCGACTTATTCTCTGAAATCTTTTCAGGTGCTTTTCCAGAGTGATTGCTTTGAGATGACTGGACAGGATTGGCGTCTGCAGGGACATCCCCGGTTCAATCCCCTGTGCCGGACACAATCAATAAAACCCAGAAAAGTTACTGAATTGATCTCAGATTGCAATTTGAACCAAGCCTGGTTCACACACAGGTACACGAGAAACATAGAGTTATTACATTGTGACATACTGCGTTGCCTGGCCTGGCTGCGGCTCTTTCCATGCTCATGTCTGGATGGATCAAACATGATCCATTTAACCAAGTTCAGAGAGTCCTCTCTTCTCCTTCTTTTTTTCTGTTTTTCCCCTTCTTTATGCTGTTGTTGTGGTATTTGGGATGTCGATAAGGATAAAATGCCTGCATGCTGTTTACATGGTGCGTTTTGTTGATTGCTCTGTGTTTGTTCTTTATTTCTTTCCTGCGCTTTTTCCATTTCTTTCAAGTACTTCACGAGAAAACAAAAACTTAAGTGAGCCAGAGAGGACCTTTTGAACAACATCTTCAAACATGCATGATATTCGTGGGTCAAACCTCATTGCTGGTTTGCCAACATTAGCTCATGTAGACCTCTCCTTGTGGAGAGAAAAGTGGTGCCAACGACCACTGGGTAAGTCTGTAGCATACAAATAGTGGATAAATTATACAGAGGCGCATACAATTAGAATAAAGGGAGCTATTATGGTTCATTCTAATTGTATGCAGAGGTGGCTGCAGACCTCAGGCTCCAGGTTCGATTGATCCCATTGCAGGTTTTGACCTTTACTCTTTGATTATGAAGGGTGTGGGGGATTATGGGTAACAAACATTCAAGTGTTTGTAAGTGTGATTTTTATAAGTTTGAGGGGATTATTAAGAAAATTAAACATTGATCTCTAGAGAAACTGGCATCTACTTTGATACAACAGTAGTCATTAACTGTGAGTCAGTCAGTGTTTTTATGTTTAAAGTACTCCAGAAGTTTAGTTTTACACTTCCAAAAAGGCTGGAGGGCAAAAAAGAGGCAGACTTAACAAAATATGGTTAAAAAAGTGGAAACAGTGGAGGCAGGGATATTGTCCCATAAAGTATGCAGCTTTTATTTTAAGGGCCTACTTTCTACTAAATACGCATCCTTCTAGTCTAGTTTTCTTCTATGAAGAAATGGCACTTTTTCTTTTTTACTTTGAAAAACTCCAGTAAACTTGGTTAAATGATCCCTTGGAATATTAGCCCAGCTTTTCATTTAGGTTAAATCTCCTATATACATTCATATTTTATCTTCTAACAGGTGAATTTCTTGATGAAAAAAAATTAATTTGACCTTCAATCTCCACACAGTATTCTATCTTTTGTAAGGCGGGGTGTTGCAGATGTTTTAGCTGCTATGCGTGCAGTTTTAAAGCAGGTTTCCTATCACACATTTTGGGTGTTTTACTTTGAAAAGCTCCTCTAAAGCCACAGAAGACATTACACCAATAAAAAGAAGCAGGTGTGTAAAGCTAGCGGAGTGTTGCATTATCTCTCCATATATTTTCTTTACACAATCAAGCCCTATCGGTTTGACTTTAGGTTATACAGCCTATGTTAGAGGTGTCAAACACACGGCCTGTTGTCCAGAATCGGCCCAGCAAATCGATCCATTCCAGCTCGCCGAGTGTCTTTGCACAGTATTAAGAGTGCAGAGAAGGAGGGCATCATTTTACTGGACTTTTCTCTCTCTTTAATACAAAGAAGCACTTTTTTGCAAGCTGTCATGAGAGTGACTGGCCAAACTGGTGGTTTCTTCTTACTGACAAAGACATTATTAATGGTCTGTCACACCAAACGAAGTTGGTAAAGCCAATGAGCTGTGGCTTTTGTTTGATTTATGACACTAGGATTTCTTTGCAGTGATGGTGGACTAGAACTAAGACATATTTTTGAAGTTCTACTCACTTTTTTCAGGCCATCTCCGGATGTTCTTCATTGATTTTTTAAATGGACGGTTCATTAAATGTGAATGCCTTCACAATAAATACTAAGAGAAAGTGGAAAAACAGAGCTATTTCTAATAGGGATAAAATCTGGCTGTTTATAACTCCTTCATACTGATGTCCTATACTATCTCTGAAGAGGTGAATTTGTTGATGAGAAAATTAAACTGCAGGTATTTCAGTGGGCGGAGATGCAGCGTGGATGAAGCATGTCGCCTTGTCAGATGTCAATAAAAACGTGGGAGGAGGGAAAGTGGGAGTAAGGGAGGTGGAGTCAGAGTGACAGGGCTCTGAGGGTTGGGGACTTTGTCTCTTAGCGTATTGACTTTCTGTCCGTCTCACGGTTGAAATCTAAAGCTGTTGGGTCTTAACTGTGAGTTACGGTGAAGCAGTCACAGATCAGAGAGTCTGACTCAAAGGTGTAAGGGTGAAAGCTGCAACTCTGCCAAGCTTTTCGTCTTAAAAAACATCGGTGTAACTGTAATCCTTGGATTATGATTGAAACTTGTTGATTAATACGCAAAAAAACATTAGTATTCCCTAATTTCTTCCTTCTTTGGCTTTCACTCTACCTTTCAAGCAGGCTTTAGCCTGCACAATGACAGAAAAAGGACTAAATTAATAACTGCCCTTGAATACAAAGCCTTCATTTTTTTAAGTAGATGACACAGAGGTTCTTTTTAATTCAAGGATGTGTCCTTCAGAGATGCCCAGAATATCAGATTGCTAAGATCTGTGCTTGGAGATGATATGAAAATTCTGATGCATAACCTGATAATATGATGTGCATGCTCAGTAGTTTGGGACATATTTAAGACTAAAGTCATGTATAAGGTGTAGCAAATATTCAGTCATCTTACCAAACAAAGAGCTGCAGTCAAGTCATAAAAATCATACCTGATATGACTAGAATTTTTAAAACTTGTTTTCATTCATCTGCATCATAACTGACATATTACTCCCCTCACCTTTTGCATGTGGCTACCTTGCACTGTCGTCTAATTTTAATTGGTGAATGCAAAAGATCTAAACTTCCCTATTTGGCATGTATAAAGAAAGGAGTGGGGGTGAATAATTGATAATGCTGGCTAATTCGTGACACTAAAGGATGTAAACATGAAATAGGTTCAACTTAACATTAAAAAACTTCATATATAATGCTTTCCTTGTAGATTGTTTCCTTTTATTTGAGATTTCATTGGTTGCTTTGAGTTAAAAACGTGTGGAAGTAGTCAATTTAATATTTTGCAAAGTGTTTCTATTGGTCAACAGAAGCCAGAGCCTGATAGCTATGTTAAGCCAAAGGCCTGCACCTTGTTTCTTAGCTCTTGTATCCCCCTTGTTCACTCCGACAGTGGAGGAGGGGAGGGTAAGAGGCGACCTCTCTGTGTCATGTGACCACTAGATGGCACTGTGAGTCCACCAGAGACCAGCGGTCATACATTCCTTCATCTTGGTCCCCTCAGACAAGCTTCGACTGCAGTTTCCTTTAGAGAAAAATCCCGCTTCTGTCGGCTGAATAGTTTGATTAAACATGCTGGAGAGGTTCATTCAGACAGATCTCAGGACTGCTGTTGTCGTCAAGCTTGACCGGCACAAAAATATATTTGGTTTAGTTTGCTTGGTGTGGAGGGAATCCACGTGGACCCGAGCTTGGACTGCATTTCGACTCTGTGTGAAGGCTTGAAGGCGTAGTTTGACCCCAGTGGCCTCGTGGTTGGTGCTTGACTCTGTAACCTGCATCTGTGGGACTCTGCGAAGGGCCACTTGACTTCATGCCAGGTTGACGAGAGTTAGCTCTCCACTGACCTCTTCACTTCACCCCTTTCAGTGGATCTCAGTCAGTACCTTCATCCCCACGAAGTGCTCCACATTTTGTCACTGATGGGTGCTTTTATGTATAGGTAAAGGCCTGGTGGATGCCTTCATTTTCTGTTTATGGTATGAAAACCAATATTTTGACAACAAATAGAAAACGAGCACATTGGAAATATTGGTTTTCATTCCACTTTTCCAACCCAAGATGTTCACTCACTGGTTTCTTTCCACATTGATGGACGTAGTGCAGAGAAAAAGGCTTGTCAGCAGAGACTAGTCCTTTCCCAGTAAGAGTCCTCACTACAGTTGAAACCAGTAGAAAAGCTGTCGTCTCCAAGCACCAGCCCCTCGGAGCTCTGCTTGGAACAGCATCTGCAGGTTCAAAAGAAGACTTAAAATGACTGGACGCACACAGTCACACGCTGCTCGTGTGTTCTCTTGGAGCAGGGCTGTAGCTGATCAGTGACAGCTCCTGCTCCAGTTCCGTTTCTGGCTCTGTTTCTGAAAGCATGCAAATATTCTGGCACTCCGAGAGGCTCTGCGAGGTTATTCCGATTTGTGTCCCATCATCCGTCGTGTCCTCTGGGTCCACTGCGAGCCTCCCGTTATCCCCCCTACTACCATTGCGACAGTTACTGTTGCGGTCCACCCCTGCCTTCCCATGACTGCCCATAAGAAGAGGAGTCACAGCGTGCGAAGGGCATGGCGGTGGGACCAGTAGGGTTTTGCAACCCTGTCCGGCTGCGTTGGCCCCGACTTTGTACTTGCACCTGATGTAGCTGGAGAACGCTCTCCTGTAGGTCTTGTTGAAGAGGGTGTAGACCAGAGGGTTGACTCCAGAGGAGATGTAACCCACCCAGACGAAGACGTTGAGGAGGTCATGGAGCAGCGACTCATTGCAGGAGTCGCTGCACAAGACGAAGGTGACGTTGGTGATAAAGAAGGGACACCACATGATGAGGAAGAGGAAGAAGACGATTCCCAGAACCTGAAAGAAGAGAGGGAAGGGAAAAAAGTGACAAAAAAGGAAAAGGAAGAGGAGAGGGAACAAAAGGGAATGGCATGAGAAGAAGACAGTGGATGGGAAGTTTGTCAGTTTGAATGCTTTCCAACTGAAATGCATGCGTTTTATGTAGACTGGTGTTTTTTTCTTCTTTCAACATCCTTGTGATTGCATCACTTCTACAAGGATTTAAATTTATGACATAGGTATAAGAGGGCTTTGGCTTTCATCCAGAATGAATTAGAATTTTCTGCAGCCAGTGCCAAGCCCCCTGCAAATGCTCAGCAACTCCAGCAGCACTTTTTGCTTAAAGTGTCTGGCACAGAAACACACCATTCACCAGGAGAAATGATGATGATGTATCAGATGAAACACTAAATAGTTTCCCAGACTTTGGATGCAAATCAGGACAGGCAAGGAAGAAAAATGAAATGAAAACTTTTATTGGACTTTTATTGGCTTGCTTTACAACAGGATACAGCTGTAAAACTGCAACCTAAAGACTTCTTAAATTCTTAAAGCTGAACCAATCAATAAATACTGGAGTCACACGTACTGACAAAACAACTAAGAGTTACCACTGACTCTGCAGTTTTTTTTCAGCTTTATGGGACCTTATTATGTAATATTTGGTTTTCATGGGTCATAAATTTACTGTTTTGTTTCAATGCAGTGACTTCATCAGCTCAGATAAACACCTACTGTTTTATAATCATACCAGGCAGACAAAATGGCCAACAAGCTAGTAAACAGCACACATTTATTAGCTGAATAGCTGAGAATATTTTTGCTTGGATGTTGGTGAAGACCAAAACAGAGTAAGATTGAAAATCAAAGGTGAATTGATTTCACTCGGTGGCAATGACTGAGTGCTGACTGTTTAAATAGGCTACAGTTTGCTATAACAACTGCATAAGGCGATATTATGCCAAACACATCCAGGCTGTTGTGTACACCTACCCCTAGTGGTCAAAAAGTGGCACATTTTTAGGTATTTACTCCAAAGTAGGACTGGGCATTGTTTGAACCATTTTGATTACACTGTTGATGTGATTCCTCAGTTTTATTACTACTAACTCCTCCATAACTTCGAGAAATGTAAGACATGTTGTTTTACCTAATGGTAACTTTATTTTATTTTAACACAGGACAAAAAAATTTAGGGCCAAGTTAAAACGTGTTGCTTACACCATTTGTTTGAAAAGCTTTAGAGGTGTTCCACCCATAGAGATAAACTCAATGACATGATGGCTTGTGGACAACAGTTTTGAAGACTCAAATTTGCCTTTTACTGTAATTGGGATGGTGGCTTCATTAGTGAAAGACAGATTTAAGACACATGTTCAAACAAATCAAAACCATGGACACTGTATGCCTACAATGTAGCAACTTGTCGATCACAAAGCAACCATTCCCCACTCTTCTTCTTCAAATGAGACCATCAGTTACAAAATGAACATTATGTTGGGATTCAATAAGATTTGAAACTAGCGATTTAAACCATAAACTAATCAGTAAAGTATTTACTGAGGTCATAACTGAAGTCAGAAGTAGGGTCATTTTCTCATAGAGTTTCAGACAATTGGACTTCTTTTTGTAACTCGATGAGTCGCCCCCTGCTGCCCATTAGAAAGAATTTAAGTTCAAGGCACTTCCACACTGGTTTTACTTTACACACCTGGAAGCTATCCTGTCCATCTTTTATGTACAGTGATGGTAAAAAGAAAGTACACCCTCTTTCAGTTCTAAGGTTTTACATATCAGAACATAATAAAAGTTATCTGGTCCTTGGTAGGTTTTAAAATTAGGTAAATACAACCATAGATGAATACCAACAAATGACATTACAATTACACCATATCACTATTTATTTAACAAAAACTAAGCCAAAATGCAGAAACAGTGTGTGAAAAACTAAATCCATTTCATGATTCAATAGCTTGTAGAACCACCTTTAGCAGCAACTAAAGGTAATTAAAGTAATTGTTTTCTGTATAACGTTATCAGTCTGTCACATCATTGTGGAGGAATTTTGGCCCACTCTTCTTTACAACATTCACTGAGGTTTGAGGACATCTGTTTATGTAAAGCTCTCTTAATGTCCCACCACAACATTGCAATTGGGTTGAGGTGTGGACTTTGGGTCATTGCAACACCTTGATTCTTTTTTAGATGCAGCTTTGCAAACCTAAGTTATACTGCCATGTTCTTTTTAGAGAGAAGAGGCTTTCTCCTGGCACTGTGTTAAAGAACATCTGAATGCTGCAGACCAGCAAACTGCCAAAACTTCTGCTTTTATATACGTGCTCACACTTCCTGATGATCAGTTTATCAAGATAATTTGATTGTCAGCACTTGGCTGCTACTTACCCTCTTAACTCCTATGGAAGCAGTAAGGGTGCACTTAGTTTTGCACACACTGCTTCTGCATTTGGGTAGAAGCAAATAAAAAATAAATAATGATGGTGTAATATGTCATTTTTTGTTGTTCATCTCAGGTTGTATTTACCTAATTTTGAGACCTGCGAATGACCAGATAATTTTTTTAATGTTCTGATATGTAAACTTTAAAATTCAAAGAGGATACCTTCTTTTTAACATGATTGTCCATTTATCATTTCACCCCTGGTTACACCCACTGTCACTGATGGGTATTGCTGTTAAATAACACAAGCACTCTGGCTGAGCTCCATTTTTTAAATCTCACCTTTGAGGCCCGCCTCTCATTTTTTATGGCCTGCATCATCCCCCGTCGACCGTGACTTGACGTATCGCTACGGCCCGGTCCAGCTGCTGGCGAGCTGAGCTGGGATGCCACCTCAGAGCTGGGAATGATGCTGATGCTATCTGAGGTGGAGGCGCTGAGCAGAATGCTGGGCTCTGTGCCTTTCAGGCAGCTCAAGGTGTTTCGTCTGCTTTGAGGAGGTGGGACCTTCAACTCTGTGTGAGGGGCAAAAGAAAGACCGTTTAAGTTTGTGAACAATCAAAATAAAGGCAAAACTAGATATACCAACATCATGGAAAATGGAGATTTTATTCCTAAATGCAAACTTTTGCCTTTAAAATTTTTAAGTTGTTCGATGGAAAGCTGAATGGCTGTACTTGTGTATGATATCACCATGTGTCAACAAGAAAACTGCTGCCTGTACAGCCAGCCAGTGAAAGAATGTCAAGTTTTCTATTAACACTGCTGCTGATATTTTGTAGGGTGGAGGCAAGATGAAAAGTTAAAGCACGAGTTGAATGTTTCATTTACAATTTTCTCCGTCTGGGATTGGAGAGAGGATAAGGTGGAAAATGGGTAGAGGCTGCAGCATCATGCAATTTTATCTCAACTGGAGAAGCTAAGGCTTGGCCTGGAATGGGAAACGGCGCCGTCCTTGTGCTGCCTAAACTGATCAGATCAGATAGTTGCTGTTTTCTCAGCAGCACAACCACATCTCAGGAAATAGCTGACAAAGTGTGCTTTTTGCTGTTTTGCCTCACCCACTGTAAGAGCTCAGAGCTGGAGAAACTTTTTTGCAAAGCTTTGTCCTGCTTAGTGTTACAACTGTCGAGCAATGTGGCATACATGCAATTTACAATGACACCAATGGCAGATTAGTCAGTCAAAATTCTTACAGAAGAATACATCTTATAGCTATCGAGGAGTCCCTCTAGGAATCTTGTGGAAGGGGATCTAATTATGCGTTTGATGTTTTTATAACTTTCAAAAACATGAAGCTAAAATGACATGAAAGCAAAAATTCAGCATCCTCGCCACTTGGTGGTTCATGAAGAACATACAGTAATTACAGAAGCACTGGTCTTGTATAGAGGTGTGGAGCAAGCGCATTAGTTCTAGTATTATAAAGATGAATAAAATGTGTTATGGGTTTTCTCATGTATATTTAAATTTATAAAGCAGATACAATAAGGTATATTAGGTATATTAGGTATATAATAAGGTAATAAGGAGATATTTGAAATCAAGGTTCCAGAGAGATAAGCAGACTTGTTACATCAGGTACACCCTGTGTATAGGTTTAGGTCTACCCTTCCTTCCTGATAAGTTGATCTTTCCTCTTTTGCCCTCAGCCTGGATGACCTGCAGGCTTCTAAAGATGTGAAATAAATTGAAGATGCTGTGATCTGAGGCTATTTCCAAGAGCTGCTTCATCACATTAGAGAGAAGGGACTCTGTGTATCCACTCTTGTGACCAGACTAAAGTTGGGGAGACCGACTCTAAAAAAAAAAAAAAAAAAAAAAAAAAATAAATTTTTTTTTTTTTTA
>VUQS01034001.1:0-10792 GCA_015108495.1 Heterochromis multidens
CTTGAGATCCCTTCCCAGGCGCCTCAACCCCCATCTCTATCTTGCATCAGGTGACCTCCATAGGACACATGATGGTTTGGGGCAAGGTCTCACAGTGGTTTCACCCGAAACCTGTGGGGATAATGACCCACACCTTTTTTCACACCTGGGCTCATGTGATGACTCACATGATCAATGGACTCACATGATCAATAGTGGGTTATTGACCACCTCCCGAGAGACAGCCCCCACTAGGGTTTAAATACCTGGGACTCTCCATCATTTGGTTTTAGAACTGATGAAGCCTTTTGGATGAAAGGTGAAACGTCTTCAAACAACTTAAAGAAGTCCAGTTGCCTTCTTTCAAACCCTTAGACTACCATGTCCTGGATGACTGAGAACCTACACAGACCTAAAGGAGGATGTCACCAAAACACTCAAACCTATTCAGAAGGCTGCCTTAGTCCTGAGGGTGAAGCTGGGGAATCTACATGCACTAGAGGAGATGAAGATGTTGTCAGAACTTCTTTCCACCATGGACACCATCTCCCACCCTCTGCACAGTGTTCTTGTTAGCCAGGGAGAGCCAGTCAGAGAGTAAAAATGACTAAATGCTTAACTGAAAGTCAAAGGAGGTACTTCATTCCGGTGGCCATCTAGTTATATAAATCCTCTTTCTGGTGAACTAAATTTTCTTTCTATTTTATTTAATGTTTTTCATTCTAAAATGGAGAAACTATTGCAAAACAGTTTCCCTGTGGGGATTATTAAAGTTCTCCCGATTGCTGATTCCATATATCAAGATCAGAGGAGATGCTGTACAGAATTAAATTTCTCTGCAGTCACACCATTTAAATAAGTCAAAAATAGGATGGATGTTTAAAAAATAGGTTTTTACCAAAAAATAAGCTCTATGTTTCTATAATTTCTACTGTAACGTATTCTCACTGCAAAGGCTGTTAACTGCAATGCACACTCTTAGCGCTTGAGAGTTGTTTGAAGGAAGGAAGGAGCAGACTCTTTGCCCCAGGATGTTGGCCTCGGTCTGTCATGTTTGCAGAGATAGACTTGAGCATGAATGCTGGGGACATACGCTCTGCCCAGTTCAACCATATGCCCGTTCTGCTGCTGCTGTTTCCAAACAAACTGCATCCCTTTAGCACAACAAGTCTGTGTTTGGCATGCCTATTTCAAGTAGTATTAATGCAGACAGTTGCTGTATTAGAAACAGAGCTGGAGAAGCAGAGGTTAAAGGAGAAAATCCCCTTAAATCAGACTTAACATCCTGCTACGCTTTTAGACAGTGAAGTCATGATGCACTAAAGTAAGTCTCCAGAGCATGACATTCATTTAACTGCTGAGCTTATATTTTGTAATTGATACTAAATTTCCTACCAGACTTGTTACCTCACCATTTTATTTATTTATTTATTTTTGCTTGAGATATTCAATCCAACTGAGTTTTATATCACAGTAGCTTCCAGCTGTGGGTCACAAAATCTCACAATATCCCATTAAAGTCTCACCACAGCTGCAAACATGCCATGCAGTGCAGTGTGCTAACAGTTCTTCCATTATTCAGTGTGTATGGATCAGGTTCAGCGTGTCTCCACATAACCTGCTGCTCAGCTTAAGAACAGGCATTTTTAGTCATTTAGATCCTGTTTAAGGGTGGATTTTGTCCTTACAGTGGAATAATCTGGAACTTGTCAAGAGATGTGTGATTATTATGGTTATGGAAAGACTGGTAGAAATGCATTTAAATATGTAGATTTGGTCTAAAACACCTCGCACAATGCCTGTATCCATATCAGTCCACGAACCTCTGAACCTTTGTGGCACAGATGTGGATACACTCTGACTCTATTTCTAAACCTCCTTCTGGCAGCCTACAAATGCTTTACATGGGAGGCTGAATATTTTCCATCTCAATGGTACACATTCACATCCCACTATCATGTAAAGCTGTTTTCTATCAAATGCAACCCTGAAATTGAGTATGCATGAGCACTGCACGGACTGCCAAACACTTGGCAGAAAATCCTTTTCATATTCTGAAGGGATGCCATTCTCTGAGTGTCCCATGGCTCTCTGCACAAATGCCCTCCCCTTGGCTTTTTGGTATTGGATGAACTGCCAAGGGTAATGCTCTCTCTCAGGGTGTTGGTGCTGTGTTAGCCAGTAGGGGGCACTGTGACTATGTGGCAGGGATGTGCCTGTTGATTTCCACCTGCAGTGGCTGAGAGGATAGTAGCCTCTGCCACATTATATCTGTCTTCTCTCAGGAGCTTTCATGGCTGGGAGAAAATCACTGTGTTTGCTGATGATAATGCAATTAATTAAAGAGCCAATCATTTTAGCCTGGCACGTCTAAATTTAAATGGAACTTGTGACATATTTCTGTTTGTTGTACACTGATGCCGGGCTGCGTCTCTGCTCATCATCAACAAACTTATTTTGTATTTTCGGTGACTGACCGCAATAATGCAAGTCATGTTTTCTTATTAATTTTGATATCCAGGGAGCTGCACAATAAGGCAGGAGGAGAAAGAAACAAAAGGCACAAACAGATCCACCCCTGTTGTCTTTCTATGAGCTACTTTAAAACTGAATTCTGTCTCCCTTTCTCTCTGAGTGCAATGGTGAGGATTAATGTATGTCTCTGTGTGTGCTATAGCGGGGTGCAGCTCTGTAGATTAGACAGACCCTGTTCCCCTGCCAGATATAGGACTCAGCTGCCATTGTTGCAGCAGAGTTAGAAGGTCGCTCACTCAAAGCACGTGCTTGCTGTAAAGAGAGATAGACGAGGAGGAGAGAGACAAATGAGGAGAAATACACACAGGGATTCAAACCACATCAGCGGCTGAGGGAACGGATGGAAACTGTCTGGTCCCAGATCTCATGTAATATCCCCTATACTGCACCCTGTGTGCTCCTGTACAAGACGGATAGCAAGAGAACGGTGGGGAGGAAGGGAGGCGGTAGAGGGGCAGAAGCATGTGTACACATCACAGATAGAGAGAGGGTGTGTGGTTGCATGTGTGTGCATGATGGGGGCATGTCGACTTATGTGGGTACTGGCGTGAGATCCAGTCAGTGAACATTACTGCCTGGCTTTCTGGTGAAGCTACTCTGATGTCAGAGGAGGAGAGAGATAATCAGACCGCCAGAGAAAGAGTGAGAGAGAGAGAGAGGAGGGAGCAGGAGGAGCAGTAATACCGTCAGCAGGAAATGCTGCTGGGGCTTTTCTATTTTTCTTGCCTTCCAGTCAGTAGAAGAGAAAAAAAAATCAAGTAAGGTAGGCCTATTCTTGCACAGCCCATAATATGAACTTGGCATGTGCGTGATTTTTCTTTCATGTGGACCACAGGGATCTGATTTGCTCTCCACTGAAGCAAAGTGCAGGCTGTTAGTAAACAACACACAGGCCGACTGTGCCGCAGTGTAAAACTGCATAATGTATCTCTGATTGACTGATTATCTACGAGCTGCTGATCACTGTATTCACACTCAGAGATTATTTGCTCTGAAAAAAACAAAACAAATCACAGTCTGAATGCTTGGGATGTGCAGCAGCTGGAAGCAGATAAGTGGAGGAGCATGGATTGTTTGTGGGTACAACAGCAGCTACTTCCTGATGGCTCGTGAATCAGTGATCGTGGAGCTCCACTGTCACCACATTTGTACCATATCTGTAAGAGGCAGTTTACATAAATGGGAATGTTGACATGTTGGACAATACTTAAAGGCCTCTATCGAAAAATAAACAAAAATTCTGTTGTGTTACTGACCGGCTGTTCAGACAGAAACGTCACCAAAATCATCTTACTAAAGTAAAATACTAATTTTGCTTTACTGTATTTGATTTCAGATTAGTTTTTACTGTCTATATATTTTATTGAACTACTTACCATTCTACTTATTTAAGCAATTTGTTACATGTTTCCTGTGTTTAACTTAATTTTTAACTGTTCTGTTTTTATTTTTTAATGTTTGACCATTAAAAAAAAAAAATCTGGATGCATACAGAGTACCAAAGGTAAGTGAAAAGATCATGGATTAAAAAAAAAAAACAAAACAAAACAGAAAAAAAAAAAACCAGTCAAACCTGAAAAAGGTTTCCACCTGATCACAATCACAGCTGACTTCTTGGTACAATAACTTTAGTGTATTTTAATGCAGCCATGAAAATTTTTTACCTTCATACTATGAAAATATTCTGAGTTACAGAGGATCAAAGTATGTATGTATGGATAGAAATTTAATTTTAGCCTTATTTTTCCATAATTTCTGATCCCTAATAACTTCTTAATCCACATTAAATTTTCACAGCTGAAAACACATTTAAACTCAGTTAAAAACTGCGACCACCACAGTGTTACACCCACCCAGGGAGTGGACGTCACGAGAGGAGTGAGCACTAAGAGACAGAAGAGCAGTGTTAATCCAACTGTTTCGTGGGAATGAGTTCCAGAGATAGGAGTTTGGTGGAAGCGAGGAAGGGGATAAGGTTGCTTACTTCTGGTTGAGAGAGGATTAGTCCTTGGTGGGAGTGGCTGATCTGGTGTTTTGTGCTGAGTAAGTTTGCAGAGCGAGTCTGTCCTTACGAGTCCGTTACAGGGTTCATGGAGCAAGGGAGTCTACGAGGGCAGGCATGGAGTTCAGGCTTTTTGCATTCTTCAGGTAAGTGAGATTCTTATGGTCTGTCCAAATTACAAATGCTGCTCGGCCCCCTCTAATCAATGCCTCCACTCCTCTAGTGCCAACTTTGCCGCTAGGAGTTTGCAGTCCCCAATGTTCCTGTCAGCAGAAGTTATACGTTGGGAAAAGAAGGCACATGGCTGGAGCTTACCTCAGGGTCCTGACCACTGTGAGAGCACCGCTCCCACCCCGGAGTTGGAAGTGTCCACCTCTACTATGAGTTGGAGCTTGGTGTCGGGTTGAACCAGGATGGGGGCTGCAGTGAACAGCTCCTTGAGTTGCATCAAAGCCTTTTCTGCTCCAGGGGACCAAACAAAAGGGACTTTGGATGAGGTTAACCGTTTGAGAGGTGATGCTACCTGACTGTAGTTATAGATGATGCGTCGGTAACAGTTGGCGAACCCAAGAAACCGCTGAAGCAACTTCCTGGGTTGGCCACTGTAACAGACACGACCCTCGACAGGCAGGTTGACCGGCAGAGTGTGGCTTTTATTAACATGAGCAGCTGTTACAGTTGTCATTGTCTTTACGCGGCTTTTCAGCCGCGGCCCCAACTCAGCTCCTGCAGCCCGACAGCTGCCGCGGCTACCAGCTCGGCTCCCGCAGCTATCCCAGCTCCTGGGTTCCCACCAGGAACCTCACCGCTCCTCAGCCGCCGGATCTCCGCTCGGCTTCCGCAGCTATCCCAGCTGCTGCAGCTCCAGCCTTGGCTCCCGTAGCTATCCCAGCTCCCGGGTTTCCAGCCCGCTTTCGCCGCCTTTCCAGCCGTTGGATCTCCGACTCAGCCCCCGCAACTTGTCGGCTGCTGCATGGCTCGCCAGCTGCCACTTTCCACTTGCCGTTCTTCTCTCTCTTGTTCTTCCCTGTCACTCTCACTCTGGTCAGGTCTCGGCGTCCTCATCAAATAGGGGAGGCCTAATTGACTCACACCAGCCCGGTGTGCTGGCCGGCCTCCCCCGACGCCACACCCTGACTCAGCTGCCACAGCCACTCCACCACAGCCTTGACCTTTTCTGGATCCGTCTTCACCTGCCCTCCTTTGAAGACATATCCTTGAAAGGTTACAGAAGATGAGTGAAACTCACATTTTTCAGCTTTCACATACAGCCAGTTTTCCAGTAGGCATTGCAAAAACAGTGTACCTTGTGTTCCTCAGGGGTCTTGGAGAAGATTAAAATGTCATCAAGGTAAACAAATACAAAAATATTCAGACAATCTCTGAGCACATCGTTGACTAAAGCCTGAAAGACTGCGGGGGTGTTGGAGAGGCCGAAGGGCATGACCAGGTATTCAAAATGGACTAAAGGGGTGTTAAACACAGTCTTCCACTCATCCCCCTTCTGGATGTGGACCACATGGTATGAGTTTTGTAGATCCAATTTGGTGAAAGTCGTTGCTCCCTGGAGTGGCTCAAAAGCTGAACTGATTAAAGGTAATGGATATTTGTTCTTTACTGTGACAGAATTGAGGTGCTGAAAATCTATACATGGATGGAGAGACTTATCTTTTTTGGCCACAATGGCAAAAACCAGCATCTACTGGGGAGGAGGATGGACGTATAATACCAGCGGCTAGGGACTCACGAATGTACTTCTCCATAGCTTCTTTCTCAGGTCGGGACAAGTTGTAAAGGCAACTAGAGGGCAGAGGAGCTCCAGGAAGGAGCGTAGGGTCTGTGAGGAGGTAGAGACAAGACTTTATCCTTACTGAAAACTACTTGTAGGTCGTGATACTCCTGTGGAACACACAGGACAGATCAGGGTTGAAGACAGATGCAGGTTGTGAACAGCTTTTTGCCGGCAGCATAGCAGATTGCAAACAATGAGCAACGCAAAAAAGACTCCAACTCTCCACTCTCTTATCAGCCCAGTCTATGTGAGGATTATGTTTCTCCAACCAGGGGAATCCCAAGATTACAGGCATCTTAGGGGCTAAAAAAATGAGAAATGTGAGTGACTCCTGGTGATTACCTAAAACAACTAGGTGAACATGTCCGTTTAAAGTAGTGGCAGGAAAGGGAGTGGTAAGCTAATGCAGTGGGAGTTTCAGCTGTTTAGCTATATCAATATCTAGGAGATTCTGTTCAGGCCCCGGAATCTATGAGAGCCTGGAGTGGGAACAAATCTTGATTTATGCAAATGGTCACAGGCAATAACAAATGGGAAATAACAGATTGAATTGTGCCACCCACCAGTATCCTCGACCTTACTGGCGAGCGAAGCCTTTTGGCCGCACAGGGCAGGCTGCAAGGACATGACCTGGCTGGCCACAATAGAGAAACTCCTGAGCCACAATATGTCTCCTCTGGGGTCAGTCGTGCTCAGCTGATTTACATGGGGTTTGGGGACAATTCCTGCAGAGAGAGCAGCAAACCGGAACAGGAAACAACCAGTGGAAGAGCGGGTGAAGAAACCGGAACACTAGTTACCAGTGGCCGATGAGCTCTGTAGTTCTTTTCCAAGCTTCTTTCCTTTAATCTGATACCTATTTTAAGGGCCAGAGAAACTAAATCCGCAAAAGTTGCGGTGAAAGATGATGGTGAAACGCCAGTGTTGCGGAATCAGGTAAGTTGAACAGGTAAATGGGGATTTCTTGTGCCAAGCTGGGTTACACTGGAAACAGGAAGACAACAGAGTTAATGCAGAGGAGCGAACGGAGCGAGAAGAAAACATTTAGGAGCCGATTTACCACTAAAGACAGCAGACAATCTAGTGAAGAGTGGAGGTTCAAGCTGGTCTTTAAATGCAGCAGTTGGCTGTGACTTGATGAAATGCAGGTGAGCCTGGCTGAAGGGCGGGAAACAGGATGCTCTGCCAGGCCTTTATTGCAGCCACCTTCAGTTGCTGCTTGTTTGTAGGTTATTCTGCATACAGTTTTGTATTTAATAACTGAAAAACATGCCTTACTGGGTACACATTAGGTGACCTACTTTGCCATTAAAGAAAATCTCATTTCTTTGGCTTGAGTAACTCTTTGGTTACTTTTGCAGCATGCTTTGGGTCATTATCCATTTTCACTGTGAACCGCTGTCCGATCAGTTTTCCAGCATTTGGCTGAATCTAAGCAGAGAGTATAGCCCTGTACACTTCAATCAGCAGTCACATCATCAATAAACATGGTACAATCTGGTACAATGATGGGAATAATAGGTTTCATCTATTGAAAGATTTTTGTGAGAGCTGTGCAGGCTCTTTTAGTTGTTTAAAAAGTCTGGCCCTCTTGCTCAGTGTAACCAGTGGTTTGCACCTTGTTGTAAACAATGCATTTACATTAATGAAAGCATCTCTTGATTGTAGACTTTGACAATGATACACCTACCTACTCGAAAACATTCTTGACTTCTTGACTTGGTTAGATGTTGTGAAGGTTTTTTTTTTTAAATCATGGAAAGAATTTTTTTCTTTTTTTGGAAAGAATTCTACTACCATGCACTTGAGCTATCTTCTATGCTCTTTCAGGCCTTTTGTGGTCGCTGAGCTGGTCAGTGCATTGACTTTTTTTTTAAAGAATGTATGTGACAGTTGATGTTTCTGCTCTCTCTGTTTGGTTTATTTGGATTTTTCAGCCTAATGATGGCCTCTCTCACTTGTACTGACATCTTTTTGGGCTTGTTAAAAATTACAGAAATAAAAATGTAATACTTTGAATCAACATCATCAAACATTATGTCCACTTCATTTATCATGAAATAACAAGAGAACAAGTCTCACCTGGCCATGAAACTGCTTGTCCCTCAATTGTCCAATTAATTTTGAGCTGCTGAAAATGGCTGTTATTCCTGAACAGTTGATGCAAAATTTTTGTAAAACCCCTTGAATTAAAGCTAAAAGTCTGCACTTCAATCACATTTTAATTGTTTGATTTAAAATCCTCTGTGATTAAGTACAGAAAACTACAAAAACTGTGTTTTTGTCCAATAAATTACAGAATAAAGTGTACATATTCCTTTCTGTTTACTTTGTTTTGTTGTTATCTATTTTGCTGTTTGTGCAAGGAAAAAAAAACGTAATTTTTACTAAAAATGTATTGTTTTTTAGTCTTTCACTGCATCATCGCACTGACTAAACTTTTAGCCAGTGCAAAACTGATGTGACACAACAATCACCATTACTAAATGTCATCTCACTATCAAGTAGGCCAATATCAGTTAGCAATGCAAATGTTGATGTTCAGATGATGTACTGTATCAGTGAACCCCTAGAGAATCTAGTAATCTGACCTTTTGAACAGGCTGGGATTAGAGACAGAGATTATTTCTGATGTCCTCATCTTTAGCATAAAGTTTCAAAACACAAAAATATCCTAAATTAAAAAAATATAAACCAGGACCTTCTGAATATACAAAATCCTTTTCATGTGTGATGACAGGGTTTAATACCTATAAAACTATTAACCTATAACAAACCAACTGGCAGTGTTTTTCACAGTTAAGGACTTGCTCAAATTTCAGTTCATGCAAATTAAAATGAACAAGCCCAAGTCCAAAACAACTCCTGGTAATTTCACATTCATTTCTCCCATTATTTTTTAATGGGTTGTTTTAAGCCATTTGTTTTCAGTAAAACATCCTTCCATACATTCATCCCTAGCCCACAATACATTCAGGAGTTATGCAATTTACAGTGCAAACGTAAAAACAAAAAAGTAAAAGAAAAAAAATTGTATTATGGAGGAACTAAGCCTTTGCTGCCTGCATTCATACTGCTTGATAGCCACCCTCAATTTCACATTCATTAACTGGAAGTGGATACTCTCATGTTGACCAGTCTGCAAATTGTGGAACTGAATATTTCTCTTTTCTGGTGTTAGGTTTGTTCAGACAGTGTGAGAGAGCGAGTCTTGGCAGCCCTGTTGTAAATATGCACTTAATGGCTACATACAAGACATCACCCTGAAAGCTAAAGCATCCTCACAGAAGACATGCAAATAAAGAATCAGCACTGTCGCTGTATTGCAGTAAAGTGCTAGTTCTGATATTTTATATTTTATTTAGTCCAAACAACGCAGTTTCGCTGCAAGGCTAAAATGGACCAAAAATTCTGAAGTTACAGTTTTGATCTACTGGTTGCATATTTAAATTTTAATGTTACAAGAGACTGTGACAAATATACTTTTACCAATAAAGTAAACTACAGAGTTATTAATGATGTCTGTACCAATACCATCAAAAATCCCACGATTAATGATACCAAAAATAATAAATGAAACAAATGATAGTATTTCTACTACAAAATGAGTTGATAGCCGTTTCTAGTATATAACAAATAAATATTGTTTTACCTCCTTTTCTATATTGTTGCAGTCACACTAGGGAAAATGGTGGTTGGAGACTGTGTAACAACCAAAATTACTGCAACTGTGTGCAATGAACTTGGCATCTCTTTGCCTTTGAAATGGTTTCTGAAGTGGTCTCAGTCAGTCTGCTATTAGTTTGTGATTGAACAGGGTCAAGTTGGCAATTATATGAAATCTGTGGTAATACGGTGATTAACTGAATAAATCAGAGGAAATCACTGTTCTTACTGTCCTGGAGCAACTGTGACCATATAATTCCTCTGGGATTAATAAAGTATTCTGATGATTCTGGTTCTGATACTTGTAATCAGTCACCAAAAGTGAAAAAATCCAATGCAATCACACAGCAACCACCAATTTTTCCTCTAGTGTGACTGAGCCATAAGGGTTGAACCAGAAGCAATGAGATTTATATGCTACAGGTTAGTTTCCAAAGTTTCTAACCATCTAACCTATCAGCATTTACTTTTGTTCACCACGTTTCTGTGCATGACATTAATAAGTCATATAGTTTGGTTTTTGCAGACTTTCCAAGGTGTATGCCATAAGAGTATAAAATATAAGCTGAAGAGTTATATTAAGAGTTGATCAGCAGACTGTGTAATTAATTCAGTTTACTCCTCTATCTTTTTATGAAAAACACAGTTTAAAAAGGTGCTGCTGTGCAAACATTTATATAAAAACTATTCTTACAGGATCCCAGAAAGCTGAATCTGTTCATCTGGACATAGCATTTTATGTGGGAGAAACGTTTCGTCACTCATCCAAGTGACTTCTTCAGTCTCAGCTGACTGCAGGTTTCCCCAACCTTATAAAC
>VUQS01034002.1:0-22453 GCA_015108495.1 Heterochromis multidens
ACATTGAACACATTTTATAAGTGGTCAGAAACTTGTAAATAACTCATGAAAGAATAAAGTTACGTTGGAACCAAGCACACCATTGTTTTTCTTGTGACATTACCAATAAGTTTGATGTGTCACATGGCCCTCTTCCTATTGAAAAAACAAAAGTTGTATCCAAGATGGCCGACTTCTAAATGGCCACCATGGTCACCACCCATCTTGGGGAGTTTGCCCCCTCACATATACTAATGTGCCACAAACAGGACTTTAATATCACCAACCATTCCCATGTTATTACGGTGTATCCATATAAATGGCCCACCCTGTAGTTTAAGTTGCCATGTCCACACAACCCACAGCAGTGTTGGGCAATATTACATTTTTTTAAGATTACTGCTATGAAAAAACAAAATCCATTACGTCTCAGCATCATTACAACGTTGTCTAGTTTATTGTTTGTTTAGACATTTTGTACCATTTGTCAGAAATTTCATACCCAACAGAAGTCGCACTCTGGGTCATGTCACATGATCTCACAGATATACACACACTCACAAGAGACAGTGTGAATGCTGTGCACACAAGTACACTAAACCATGTTCTGGATGACTGAGAACCTACACAGACAAATACACTAAAGCTATATTAAAAAAACAAACAAACAAAAAAAAAACTATACAAACCCTGAATGAAATAAATTGTTGAAAAAAATGTTGCTTTTTTTAAAATATTGAAAATATTGATCGTTGTTAGTTAGCAGACTTACATAAAACAAATCTGTCACAAGAGTCAGCACCTTTATGTACACTATATTAATAGTGCATTTTTAAAGCCTCTTCTAGACCTAGTGGCTGAGAATGGACTGCCAGGCTTGCAAAATTCCCAGAAATTCAAATTCCAATCCAACAGTTTCTGGAAGTTCTTCTTGTGAACAGTCATAAATCTGCAGTTGCACAGGAAACTACACCTTATTGCTGACTGCCAGAAATGCAACTTTTCATACAATGTCATATGCTGTTGTACCGGGTGCTGCAGTTTTCAGTGCATTTGACAGTGTACTGTATTAAGTGATGGGAAACTGTAAAATGGAACCCTCATTTCTTCTCCACTACTGTCTTCCTTTCACGTCCCTGCACCCCTTCACTTCACGCACTCCGTTAACCCAACTTCTCGTTTTTTCCGTTACAGTTTAATTCAGTCGCTGCTCTTGTTTGCCTGCCACTCCCCTCTCTCCATGTCTCCCCATTGTGCTGCCATTTAATGTGACAAGCCTTTTCCTGGAATAATGAAAGTTAAAGCATGCCTCACTCCCCACTACTACACTTGTTAAACACTGTGTTATCTCTCCTCTGTGAGAACATGTGTGTGTGTGCATGTGTGTGTGTGTGTGTGTGTGTGCGGTTGCAGAGGCTGACAAGTGATGCGCGAATCTGTATGCCCCCTCAGCTATTTTAAATGATAGCGTGACTCATAATCCTCGTACATGCCCTGAATATGAATTACAGGCACACATATTATCTCAAGTCCTTTACATGGGGAATTAGTTGTACTCACTTTGAATGAAAAGTGTGCTAATGCCTGAGGATTACAGCGGCTTTTCGCTCAAGGGCATTTTTGTACAAGAGAGAGAAGGTTGTGATTGTGGTTGGGCAGTAATTTAGCATGGTATCGTGTATCATTTTTTTGTTTTTCGAGTGTCCTTCTGCACCATGTAATCCCAATAAACAATGTTTACCATTTAACTCTGAAATCTAAATTGAATGCAAAAATCATAACGCACAATGACAGGTTATGGAAAATGTGCCTGAAGCAGAATACTATTTATACTCAGTCCCATGATATTGTATTGGGTTGGACACTTTACATGACGGTCTTTCCTTAAAATTAGCTTTAAGGTACTTGGTGTGCTGAAGACATTTATCTACATAATGTAAAGTTTGAAGGATATGAAAGTGAAATAAAACTGAAGAAATGAAGCCATATCCAAGATGGACATTGCATTTTGTAAATGAGTTTGACAAAAAAAAATCAATATTATAATTCAATTAAATTCAATTTTATTTATATAGCGCCAAATCACAACAACAGTCGCCTCAAGGCGCTTTATATTGTAAGGTAAAGACCCTACAATAATACAGAGAAAACCCCAACAATCAGACGACCCCCTATGAGCAAGCACTTGGCGACAGTGGGAAGGAAAAACGCCCTTTTAACAGGAAGAAACCACCGGCAGAACCAGGTTCAGGGAGGGGCAGCCATCTGCCACGACCGGTTGAGGGTGAGGGGAGGAAGACAGGATACAAACACACTGTGGAAGAGGGCCAGAGATTAATATCTTATGATATACTTAAGATATCATAATAAACACACTGGTTTGATGCAAAGATCCATACATTTTTGTAATAAAAAAATCAATGAACATATATATGTAAAAATTATAGCTTTTATAATATTTAGTCAAACAAAATAATGTATTCTTATTACAGTTCCACAAGAAGGCCACACATTCTGATGTAAAAGCAAACTAATGACATTTTAATATTGTTCTTTCACACATCTATACAGGTCTTACCTGGTCTGTTTCACAGGTTCAATAAATGTGTAAGAAGTTTCATTAAAAAAATTGAATAAAAGTCAAAGATCATGTAGTACCTGTATCATAACGCCCAGCCTTCTGCCATCAAACTGGATGCACATAAAAATGAAACTTGCTTTTACAGCTCCTTCACTTTGAGACTGGGATCAAATAAACATAGCTTATTTTGATGTTGTTGCCTCTTTTCAGATCAGTGCCTTCCTCTGTTCCCTCTGACTCCAAACAATCAAAAAGGGGACACATTCTTCTTTCTTTGAAAACAGAAGCCATTTAATGGCAACTAGACACATGGGCCTCTCTTTACACTTGGTAAAGCTGTTGAGCTACAAACTCTTAAATCTATGTGGAAAATTTCTGCCTTAAAATCAGGTTTTCTTGTAGTTACATTCTTTGTTAGCTAGCTTGGTAGCTAACATGTACTATCTGTCTGTAAAAAAATTCTGGCATGTAAAATGAAGAATTTCTTGGTCAGCAGGAAATTAGTGGCCCTGAGCTTGTGTACTCTTTACAAAAAGGTCACGTTTCCTTCAGTTGCATCTCTTCCACTGAAAACAGTTTCAGATGACAATCAGGTCGATTTGATTAACTTAAAGGCTTGTTCGTGTAATCAACCTGTGGTCAACTGTTTTAAAATATGGCTGTGCCTCAAGTTTCCAGCAGATCATTGATTTCTAAGTAAGACTGTGATAATAAGAACCATGGCATCAGATCTAAATCAAAGAGTTACAAGTGAAATTGCTATTCAAAACAAAGAGGAGCTTTCTCTGTGTCAATTCAAGGCTAGCAGGTTTATAAAGGTGCAGTGAATGTCACTTTGCTGTGAAAAAACTGGTTCAGTTCTATCCAAAGCACGAACGTGGAGACAATCTATCAATACATGCATTTTTTTTTATATCTGTAAGATTAAAAAAAACAACTTCATGACAGATAATTTGCTAAATAAAGAAGAACAAGAACTCAGTCAGCAATAAAGTCAAGTTAAAGGAAGGTTTATTAATGGTTACACAGAGTGTGTGACATGCCAATATACCATTTGGGTGGGCCAAGACACAGCAGCAGTTAACAGTGAATGACTGGGAAAAAAGTCACTGACATTTACTGATGGATCCAATGCCAGAAGTGTGTTTGTAAGGAGACGAACAGTGAAAAATGATGGTGAGACTATTTAAGTTTGAACCACAACTAAAGTAATGCTTCAGCAGTCAGTGTTGAGAGGTGATTAACCCTCTGTATCCCATAATGGCTGCAGACAGCCAGCAAGTTTCTCCTGCTGTTTGTGTATAAACACGTTTTTGTGCACACTATATTTAACATATTTAAATAATATCAATAGTTAACAATAAATCAGGAATAAAAAATGGATGTGTTAATTAAATATTTTGCAATATTTTACATATTTAGCCCCAAGTCACCTCAAACGCTCTGGCCGGCGTTCCTCTGTAATAAGTGTAGGCTATCAGTCCACTGCTTACCACAGCAGTCAAAATGCCAGGGGTGAAGCATCCAATTGTATTTACTCTTGAGGAGACTGTAAAACTTTGTGAAGAGTCCAGAATGGGTCATTGAGTCAGTGATGCTCACTTCTGACCGATGACAGTGTCATTGAGGTGAGTCGTGAGGCTATATGGAACTTTACTGTTGGTAAGGGCTGATGTTTTTGCCAGTGTTAGCTGCTGTTACTGAAACTTTCCTTGAAGTGGATGTAACACTGTCAGACTCAGTCAATTAGTGAATAAACTCTCACACGATGTGAGAATGTAATCAAACTGTTTATCAGAGGGAAAGGGTGAATTTTAGGAAACTCAAGCCTAACAACAGCTGGCATAACATTAGCTTATTAAAAGCTGCTGCTTTTTGTAGCCGGCTCATTGTCAGCTGTCAGGAGAAGGGAGAGTCTCTTATGAAAACTGCTGACAATAAGTAAACACAACAATATCGGGACTAAATAAGCATGTTTATGCACCTTATTTTATGTTAGAGCCCTGAATTAATTTTTGGAGATGAGACTTCAGGTGAGGAGGAACAGGATGAGGTGGAGGTGGTGATTAGGGAGGAGAGAGCAGTGGTGGAGGAGGCAGTTGAAGAAGAAGAGGAAAAAGAGATATGGAGAAAGAGATAATGAAAAAGACATGATGAAAATATAAATGTTCAAATCTTAAATGGTCATATATAGTTTGAAAGAGCTATTTGTGATCTTTAAATTAAAAAGTAACTTATAACTGACACATTTCAATAGTTATTTAGCTAAATTTAGGTGTTAAGAATGTGGATCAGATTTCCCCTTTCTTTTGGAACGGGAATGGAACATTCTAATTTTAATTCTAATTTCCACTGGAGTATAGAGGGTTAACAGGTGCATATGGTATTCATATCATATGGCAAGGATAACCTCCTCCAACATAACAATTCATAGGATTGCACCTTTCACATGTCATACCATATATTTTTTCGATTTTTGTGCTAAACACAACACACAAAGGACAGGGTTAAGGTCAAGTTCATGGTGTGACATGAAATTCAATAGCTGTTTTCATGATACCAGGCTACCCTGAGGCAAAAACCACAGACCAAGAAAAAAGGCAATTTTGTACTAAAACAAATGTAACTTTAGAGGCTTTATTTCAGATTTTAATATTAACAATGATTACTTCATGGAACATTGCCTCCACTTTATTGTTTTGATTGTTTAGTCAACTGTCAGTCTTGCTTTCAGATGTAGAAGACACATTAACCCCCAGTAAAAGAACATTCTTAAAGTCAAAAAATGCTTCAAAATACATTTCTGAGCTTTTTTCTACAAGCCTCTGGACAGTCTTGCATTGCTTTGTGGCTTACACTTGGTTGCTAGTGGATATCCCATGTTCCAGGTGCGTAGGTAACCCTCTAATTTATTTATCACCCCGTCATATGTCAATCAGTGGTATTCTTCGCTCCCATTGGTAGTCCCTTCAACCCTAACCCTCAAAATTTGCCTAGTTATTTCCTGCAAATCACAAAATGTAATTGTTATTACACGGTCTCTAGTCGCATCATTGCTGCTAGTTTCTTCCTCTGTGGATGCCCCCTCTTTTGATAAACTTATTCGTCCTATAATCTGCTGGCTGTCTGAGGAATTTGCAAAGGTGTTGAGGAGGAAGAGTGTAGTTTCACTTGTCAGCCAATTTTAGATTTACAAAGATGTATTTTTCTAGAAGTCTTTTACATAAATGAGAGGACCTCTTTTCTTCACCTGTTTAAGGGTGTTTTCACACCTGCCGTGTTTAGTCCATTTAAATCGAACTCTGGTTCGTTTTCCCCCTTGGTGCGGTTTGTTTGTCCAGATGTGAACACAGACTAAAGTGGACCAAAACAACCGCACTGAGATCCTTTGAAGGGGGTGGTCTTGGTGCGGTTCCAAATGAACTCCAGAGTGGTTCATTTATTGTGTGAAGTGATGCACGCTCGATCCGAACCAACTACCAGGTGTACGTTGCAAGTTTGAGCTAAAAACCTTCCCGTAGCCACGTATGCTTTGTATTCTGAGATGCGGCAAAGTACTATAGATGTAGCTTTGAACTAGCTTTGAAATGAAGAGAGAGAGTCCTATGAAAACTTTTTCACATGACTCTGTCAAAATAAAAAACACGAGATCCAATTATTCCTTGGGCCTAAAGGCAATCAACATATGTTGATTGCCTTTAAATGCTCAGCACAGACCTCTCCAAAATCCCCCTACCCACCATCATCACAGCATTTTTCTGACAACAATGTTGGGAATTCAAACTTCTTTCTTTGTAGTCATCAGTATTACACTTAGGTACTAAAAGCAGACAGATGCCTGTTAGATTAATGATGGGATGAGCCTTCAGAAATTAGCCTTGACATTCTAATGGTAATGGGACAGAAAGGGAACTATAAAATTCTCATCGTAGCCCACTATGTAACAATTATAATGACTGTAATGGTGGCATAAAGTGCAGTGGTAATTGCGATAATGGCAGAGGGTAGAAGTGGCTAGATAACATCATCCATTGTGGATCCACAACAAATGCAAAGAGTTAGCTGATGGTAATTTCATACAGTGGCAATTCAGAAATAAAATTGACACTTTTTCTTATTGCATCTCTTTGATTGACGCTACTGATGCCCCAGTCCACACAAACAAACAAACAAACAAACAAACAAACAAACAAACAAACAGAAACAACACAGCAAGTAATCACACTATTGGATGGTAGGTTAATAGCCAGTATTTACTGTTACATTAGTTTTACACTTTCTTCTGTAGGTTACAGATTAAACAGTGCATCATTCTTATTTTGCTTTCATTATCAGTGGTCACTTAGTGTCTAAACAGCCTTTACTTACAGGATATGATGGGACTCATTACACAGACTATTACACATGCAAAAATAACAGTATACACACATTCCCACTCACACGCAAACTCTCCTTATAGTAAAAATAGTTATTTACACTCAGCAGAACTGTTGACTCATTTTATTTTCTAGGTTCTGTCAGACATTAGCATTCAGCAAGCTTAGGCCTAAGAGACTGGTCACTGACCATCTGGCAACCACTGGTTGCTAAAGAAAAATGTTTATTCCCCAACTGAGTGGTTGCTGAGGTTGCTGGCAGTCGGTTGCAAACAGGGTCCTGCACCAAAAACCTCCTTGTGATTGCTTCGGCTGTCAGCAGATTTCTGCAGTCGCTTGTAGTTTGCATGGAAAACACTGACTTGACTGCAAACATTTGCCATTTACTCTGAACTGTTGTGAAATTTGAAAAAGTATGATGCAAACCAGAAACAGAGAATGTTCACCTTCAAAGTAAAAGTTGTGCCTTTCTGCCGCAACCAATATATTTCAAAAGGGGCAACTGTCACTTTGAAGGTAAGCGCTCTCTATTTCCAGTTTGCACTACACTGTTACTGTTAGTAGTTTGCACACATGTCAGCATCTTCCATGCTAACTAATGGTGACTGTATTAACCCACTAGTGACAATTTAGAAGTTTGACCAAATTTCAAGAAAATAACTTCTAATAAGGGAAAATATACGCAAAGCATTGTATTTTAAAAGTTACTCATTTGGGATTCTTTTATTACACAGAATAAACAGTCTGACTATTAATAATGTAATATTATTAATTATTAATATTAAAGTCTAGTAAAGTCAGAATACTGCCGTAACAGGAGCTCCATCACTAGCTTGACCAAAAACCACATAACAATAGTAACTGCAACATCATGGATTGTTTTAAAAGTGAAAAGAATACTTTGAAAGATAAATTGAAAAGAAATGAAAAAAGAATTGTAAGAAAATGCCTGGCTGATGAGAAGTGTTGTTATTATTGTGTGTGAGGTAAATGTGAATGTGTGTAGATTGATGGCAGTGCCATTTGTGGAGGCGTGCCTTTGACTGGTTAAAAAGAAAATAAACTGTAGGAGACAAGAAACAAAAAAAGCAGACATGATGTTAAAAAAACAAAAAAATCATAGCATGCCCCCAATGTACATGATAAACTGCTCAGCAGAGCAAACACTTAGCAAGACATGGGAGTTGCAGGTGGAGTTCAGACTTGTACACCCACATTTAAGACTACCTCAGAGAAAACAAGACCCTGATAATGTTGAAAGCCTTGAAGTAGTTTCAAAGAAAGAATGATGACTTGGAAAGCTTTAGCAGACTTCACAAAAACAAAGAGGGGGGAAGAGTCCTTCGTTGTCTGTATGTGTTTGACAAAGACAGAGATTTATGTGTGCGATTACTGCTTTGTGGGGTCCAAATGGATTGGTGTGTACCTCTGCTTACTTTTCTGTTGCTCTTATTAAAAAAAAAGTACTGTTCGGGAAGATCAAAAGTGCCTTCAAAGCACCAGAAAGGAAACTTTTATCTTGAGAGTGCTTCTTGAAGTTAGTTAGTGCTGTATATTACAGTTCGTGACCAAAACAATCTCCTCTTTTACCCATTTGATCCTTTTTCTTAGCTGTATAGCTAGAAACATTTCTGTTACCAGTATCTCTAAAACAAAGGCCCCTGACTGTAGTGTTTTAAACTCTTAATAGCTACTTGTTTTGAGACATCCTCAAACTGCAACCTCAGTTTTATGTCACACAACAAGCTTTTCTGCTGGAGCAGATTCGGTGTTCTGTCTCAGAGGCATTGTGGTAGTATTTTTTTAGGAATTGCAGAGACTCAAACAAGCTATATTTTCAAACCCATTCCTTGAAAACTTAATAACATCTTGTATGAAAGGTTACCAGCCTTCAGTCATGTTGATGTGAATGCTTTCTAACATGAACTACATTTTGCTTTGTGAATCACTGTCATCCATGACACCCTCAACCTCTTATGCTTGTTTTATGGTACCTCGATTTCGCCTGTTTGCGTAGGTATTTGACTAAGGAGAGCCTACAGAGAGGGGTTTTCAACCTATGGGAGTGGAAACACCGGAGTGTTCCATTATAACACTCCTGTACAATAACCACATTACTGCAGACACTGCATCAGTCTTCAGTTTAATGTAGCACTTGATTAATGCAGTGATGTCCACCTACTGTACTGCAAATTGTGTGGAACAACTCACTGGATAGTTGCAGCTCTCAACACTTCCGTGCAGGATAAGAGAGAGAGTCTCTGGGCATACACAGTCACATACACTGATCAGGCATAACATTATGACCACATGCTTAATATTGTGTTGGTTCCTGTTTCGCTCCCAAAACACCCCTGACACATCCATGGACTCAACTAGACCCCTGAAGGTGTGCTGTGCTATCTGGCACCAAGATGTTAGCAACAGATCTTGTAAGTTCTGTAAGTTGCGACGTGGGGCCTTCATGGATCGAGCTTGTTTGTCCAGCACATCCTACAGATGCTGGATTTGATTGAGATCTAGGGAATTTGGAGGCCAAGTCAACACCTCAAACTCATTGTTGTGCTCCTCAAATCATTCCTGAGCCATTTTTACTTTGTGGCAGGGCGCATTATCCTGCCGAAAGAGGCCACAGCCATCAGGGAATACTGTTTCCATGAAAGGGTGTACATGGTCTGCAACAATGCTTAGGTAGGTGGTGCATGTCAAAGTAACATTGCCCAAAGCATCACACTGCCCCCGCCGACTTGTCTTCTTCCCATAGTGCATCCTGGTGCCAGGTGTTCCCCAGTTAAGCGACGCACACAAACCCAGCCATCCACGTGATGTAAAAGAAAACATAATCCATCAGACCAGGCCACCTTCCTCCATTGCTCCGTGGTCCAGTTCTGATGCTCATGTGCCCATTGTTGGTGCTTTCAGTGGTGGACAGGGATCAGCATGTGTGAAGCCCACTAATGTGTGTTCACTTTTGGGTATTAGCTTAATATTATGTTTGGTAGAAAAGCTTTATAATTCTACATCTGAAAAATATTTTATTTTGCTTTAAAAGATGGGTTATTTTTGTGAAGAAAATGTCCTGTGAAAGCCAGATGCAGCATTTGCAGTTGCCACGTTCATGCCAGTAGGAGGCACTGTGGGGTTGTGGTTTGCCTGTATCCCACTGGTCTCCCTCATAGCTGAGGAGGATTCAGCCAGAGCAAGTCACGTTTCCCGTGTCATCTTTGTCTTTGTGTTTTTTTCAGTTATACAACTGTTCACGGGCACCGCAACCTGGTACCCGTTACACATGGGCACCCTGACTGGTCTGCAGCTATGCAGCCCCATACACAACAAACTGCAATGCACTGTGTATTCTGACACCTTTCCATCAGAACCAGCATTAACTTTTTCAGCAATTTGAGCTACAGTAGGTTGTCTGTTGGATCGGCCTGCATGGGCCAGCCTTCGCTCCCCACGTGCACCAATAAGCCTTGGCCACCCATGACCCTGTCACTGGTTTACCATTGTTCCTTCCTTGGACCACTTTTGATAGATACTGACCACTGCAGACCAGGAACACCCCACAAGAGTTTTGGAGATGCTCTGACCCAGTCATCTAGCCATCCCAATTTGGCCCTTGTCAGACTCGCTCAAATCCTTACCCTTGCCCATTTTTCCTGCTTCTAACACATCAACTTTGAGGACAAAATGTTCCCTTGCTTCCTAATATATCCCACCCACTAACAGGTGGTAAGAATGTAATGGCTTCAGTTAAATCTTGGGATTTATGGTTTTGGCTACTCAGAGCGAGGAAATTATACTTGCTAATTGCCAACACATCCCATACTTATACTTTCAGCTGTACAATGTCTCAGTATAGTTTTTATGGTGAACTATGCCACCTGATGCAGTACAGATAAGATAAACTGTGGTGACATTATTGTACTTCCAACATTCTAATGGCTTCCTGTCTTCCTGTAGTATTTTATTCCCTGCATCCTCCTCCCCTGCAGCTGTTGTAGTACTAACTCTACTCTGATGCCCTCTGCTAGCAATCATTACTGGTAATCGTTAGTCGTAATTGTCTTAATTGTGATCGCATTTGTTTTAATTGTTTTCTCTGAGAAGAGAGTTTAGATTACCGTGATCGAAAAAGACAGGCTAAATCGATTTGCTGTTAAAATCCACTGCAGGTATTTTACAGGGGTATCTGCATGTTTGTCATTGAGAACACTGGACAAGTGTTTCCATGTTTTGAGCCTGTTGTCAAAAACGTTTAGTCATGGTTACAATATGGAGAAGACTCAGGGAGCAAGTAAACATTATTCAGTGATTACTGCTGCTGAGTAGTCTTGATTGTTAGATAGTGTGTGAGCTATTGAAAGTTTGAGAATGTCACCTAAAGTGACAGGGGTCTGCTTTGTTTTCACTCTAAATGTTAATGCTAATGATTACATTACAATCCCTGCCTTTTTTAAATAGCAGACTGACACAAAATTTCTTTCACCATTAACTTTTTGCTCCCACTTAAAATCCCAGCAGGCGGGTTTGGGACAAAAAAAAAAAAACTGCCAATATCAAAATGAAAAACACATACAGACAAGAAGAGACTAGCACTGTGACACACTAAACTGTTTGCATTGCAGGAACCTGGAATTAAAAAGCTCCTAAATCTATGGCCAGTGGATGCTGAGACAAGGCTGTAAACAACCCCCATCTTAGCTAAACTTATCAAGAGAAGATGGAGGCAGACAAAAAAAAAATACAACCCTGTCTCTGTTGTAAATATCCATTATGGTTTACTCACTGACTTTCTGGTTCTACTTTGAAAGCAGTCATCAGTGTGTGTTTGAAGATTGGCTTGGCTGCTGCTGAGTAGGCTGGTCTCTACTCACTGTGCAGACTCTTGATTGCTCTTGTTTCTGGGGAAATGCAGGAAGACAGTCACCAAAGTTGGACCAAAACACTAGAACCACAATCCCCAGTGATTCCAAAGTTTTTTTAGTTAAAATTTTGTGTGTTATAGCTCTCTTGCTAATGTTGGACTGCTAAATGTTGCATTTTCAGGTGAGTTAATATATTGGTAATTTCAGCTGGATACTAAGCTGTCAGAAGGAATGAGTCAGTACCAGGATTTACGAAGCTCCTCCATTTAAATCGTCCCCTGTTTATTAAGGTGGACATGAAACACTATATGTATTAAGGCTAATTTACACCATGGAGGTCTACTCTTAAAAGCTGTCACAGATTTAACATCGTCTGTGAAGATGGATTATAAAAAAGTGTTTCTTTTTAGATCATGTGTAGCGCCATCTTGTGCAAGTAGAGAATGTGACGTCACTGGGTTGGTTGGTTGGTTGGGTGCTACTAATAGATTTACATTAGTTTATGTTAGCTAACTAGTGACAGAACTGATAACTCAGTGGAAAACAAGGACACTAAAAAGCAGTCTAAAGGGATCACTTTTGTACTGCCCCTGACTGCAACAGTGAGTTTTATGTTAAAAATCCAAGGTTATACTGTCCACTTTTACTCTCTGTCTCTTAAGCAGTAAGTGGTTCTTCATTGTTGGCTAGCTGCACTGAAATAGGAGAATCCACCTGTCAGCCGTAATGTTAGGGTTTGTAGAGCACTTTATAAATGAGGACTGTGTAGAGAAGAAGCTTTCTGATTGTGGTTCACCAGACTGACAAGATGGAGTCTGACACTGTCCACTCTGTTTGGTTTTTCCTTGTTGTGCTGGGTGTACAGACTGAGTGGTGCAATCAGCTGGCAGAGCAGATGTTCACAGGATGTGATAAGTACTATTTTATGCAGTATAAGGGGTAATTTAACTCCCAGTTATCTTGGGGTTAAGTCTTTCTTTTCTGGCTCCCACAGATTGGCTGTGTGCCCATGGGGCACACATATTACAATCAGTCAATCAATTACAGAGTTTCCTGATCTCAACTTGTTATGTGTATAAAGCACACCTTTCACACCTGTCACTGCTCTCTTCCACAGTGTGTCTTTTGTCCTGTGTCCCTCCCCTCACCCCCAACCAGTCGCAGCAGATGGCTGCCCCTCCCTGAGCCTGGTTCTGCCGGAAGTTTCTTCCTGTTAAAAAGGAGCTTTTCCTTTTCACTGTCGCCAAGTGCTTGCTCATAGGGGGTAGTCTGATTGTTGGAGTTTTATTGTAGGGTCTTTACCTTACAATATAAAGCACCTTGAGCTGACTGTTGTTGTGATTTGGCGCTATATAAATAAAATTGAATTGAACAGTCCCATCCATTAATCTTTTCTATGGTCTTCCTCTTTTCTTCCTGCCCGGCAGCTCTGTATTCAACATCCACTGTTGGTCACTCCCAATGAAAATCTTAACATCTTCAACTCTGCCACCTCCAGTTCAGTTTCCTGTCTTTTTGTCAGTGCCACCATCTCCAAACCACACATCATAGCAGGTCTCACTACCATCTTGTAAACCGTCCCTTTCACTCTTGCTGCTATCATTCTGCCACAAATCACCCCGACACTTGTTTCCACCCACTCCTGCCTGAACTCTCCTCTACACCTCTTGTTTATTGTCCATTACTTTGGATGGTTGACCCCAGGTATTTAAACTCATCTAACTTCATTATCTCTACTCCTTGCATGTTCACAATTCCACACACATGTATTCTGTCTTGCTTCTACTGACTTTCATTCCTCTTCTCTCCAGTGTATACCTCCACCTCTCCAGGCTCTCTTCCACCTGCTCGCTACTCTCACTACAGCTGACAATGTCATCTGTGAACATCATAGTCCTGCCTGAACTCATCTGTCAACCTGTCGATCAAACAAGAATGGGCTCAGAGCTTATCCCTGATGTAATTCTACCCCCATCTTAAACCCATCTGTCACTCCTGCTGCAGACCTCACCACTGTCTTGCTGTTGTTTCTCGGCATGAAGCCATACTTCTGCTCACTGATTGTCACCTTTCTTCTTAACCTTGTTTCAACAACTCTTTCCCAAAGTTCCATGGAATAGCTCATCAACTTAATCCCTCTGTAGTCAGTACAGTTTTGCACCCTTGTTCATGAAAATTAGTACCTGTACACTTCTCCATTTCTCAGGCATCCTTTCACTGTCCAAGATTGTGTTAAACTGGCTGGTCAAAAACTCCACTGCCCTCTCTCCTAGACATCTCCATACCTCCACAGGTATGTCATCAGGACCAGCCGCCTTGCCACTGTTTATCCTCTTCATATCTGCTCTCATTTCCTCCTTACTAATCTTCCTGATTCACTAACTGTCCTCCATCCATCCTCTTCTCTCTCATTTTCTACATTCATCAGCTCCTCCTAATACTCCTTCCATCTTCTCAACACACGTTTCACTTGTTAGCACATTTACATTTCTGTCCTTATTCACCCTAACCTACTGCAAATGCTTCCCAGCTTGATCTCTCTGCTTAGCCAATCAATATAAGTCCTTTTCTCCTTCCAGCCTCACATAGAACTCACTATAAGCATTTTCCTTTGCCACCTTTGTCTTTACAGTACACCTAGCCTCCCAGTACTCCTGTCTACTCTCTTCATCTCCCTGGCTATCCTACTTTTTCTTTTCTAACCTCTTTCCTCTGTCCAGAAATTTGTAAAATCAACAAGTCATTAAACCTTTTTTTCCACCTCTTTGATAGGACACCATCAGATACTTTCAGCTGGATGTTTTAGTTTTTAATATGCTACTTTTATCTAGGAAAGATCAACTGAGGCATTTGTCATATTTACTCTCTCTCTCACGATGAGAAAGGATGCACTGATTTTTTTTTCTTTTTAAAGGATTCATCCAAGGAGCTCACAGACATCCAACCATAAATTATACACCATAATTACTTTCTCCCTCCCTTTCTTTTTAACGCACACTCATAGAAAGCCATTGTGTTTATCTTGTAATCTTGTTCAAGCACTCATTATGGTGGAGTACACAATTTTGCAACACCAATTTTAAAAATACTTTTAATGTGTCCTCTCTCGACTCATATTAACCACTGCTGAACAAAAATATTCAGGAGAAATTTGTCCTTTCCTTTTTGTGCTCCATCCAGGTTTATTGTTGTATTATTCAAAATCAATTAATATTAGCAGAATTTCCATGTGTAGCCAACTTCACAGGGAACTTCACACCATGAATTTCTAATCTCAAACCTACCCTGTCTGCAAAAGCTTGTGCCTTGACAACGCAAAAATACACAGAGTATCTTTGTGCTTTGTTTTTGTGCATTTGATACACACCACCAGGTTCTGGACAATCTGTTTATGCTCTCATAATCCTTTAATTCAAAAGCTGGAGTGGATCCCTGTTTGAGTAATCAGCAAATAATAGTGTTGCCGTTTGTGGTCAAACTACATGATATCCCTTGTGATACACTGGCATCATAATGTTCAGTGTGTCCAGTATGGGTTTTTTTTTTCTTTTAAGCCACTGACCATTTAGAAGGTGTGACAAGGTCTCCTTTCTTTTTGTACTCTTTAAATTTAATTGTATTCCATTCAGATCAGCTCAGAATCTGTTAATAAGAGAAGAAGGTAAGAGGGAAGATCAAAGTCATGGATTTCCGTTACAATATAGAGATTAAAGGATTGTCAGAATGTTAACAGTTTGTCCAAAATCTGGCAATGTGCACAAAAAAAAGAGCAAGATTCCAAATAGTCGAAAGCAAAAATACTCAATTCAAATGGAACAAGTTTCATCACCTCCGTACAAAGTATAAAAGATGGATGTAGCCATAGTGGCGTCAACCACTGGTTAGTGAAGTCCCATTATGAAGCCTTAGACTGTATATTTTTGCTAACCTGGTGACTGGCTTTTGAAACTGGATGTGATGGGCAAGACTGTGAAATGACAGTGCGAGCTAAATTTGACCTGAAACTGGCAATTAGGCCCTGTGGCGGAGTGTGGTTTGTGGCTCAGCTGCAGGTGAGGGGTGGAGCAGTGGGTTCAGGGGGCAGGACCAGGGAAAGCTGCCCAGCTGTGTCTCATCACGTTCATGACTTTTCCCTCCCTTTTATTCTGCAGACAATTGTGCCTCAAACAGAGGGCTGGGGGCAGTTTTGTCCCAGCAGGTAAGGGGGGTCAGCTGGCCTGTGGTGTACATCAGCCGGAAACTCTCAGAGCGGGAATCAAGATACAGCATGGTTGAAAAGGAGTGCCTGGCGATCCGGTGGGCAGTCGACTCCTTTCGCTATTACCTCCTGGGCTGGCCTTTCACCCTCTGTTCGGATCACGCTCCGCTGCAGTGGCTCCATCACATGAAGAATGCTAACGCCCGAAACACCCGTTGGTATCTGGCTCTCCAGCCTTTTAAGTTCAAGGTGATCCATAGGCCGGGGGTGCAGATGTTTGTGGCTGATTTCCTCTCCCGCTCGCGGGGGAGGGGGAGTAGGCTAGGCCGGACAGCTCCCCGTCCTAAGTCGGGCGATGGGGGTATGTGGCGGGGTGTGGTTTGTGGCTCAGCTGCAGGGGAGGGGTGGAGCAGTGGGTTCAGGGGGCAGGACCAGGGAAAGCTGCCCAGCTGTGTCTCATCACGTCCATGAGGAAGTTTTCTGCATTTAGTGCCACGCCGGGAGGGAGGAAGGAGGGCTAAGCTGGAGACAAGGCAGCTGAAAAGCTGCGAGAGCAAAGAAAGTGGAAATCATGATTGTAAATAAAATGAAAACGCACTGGCAAGACTATCGTCTGGGTCCTTTGGTTACAGGCCCATAAAGTCAAGAGGAAAGTGTTGACAGAGCTCACACAGAGGTCACCTTTTATTTTAAATTAAATTGTGTTTCAGTAGTTTTGTAATGATTTAAATTTTTGTTTTATTGTATATTTAATAGTAGGTTAGTGCAAAAATGTCAGTAGTAGCAGCAGGTATCTCAGGTCTTTACATTACCATTGTTATGTACTGTTTCTGAGTTGAAAAACATGTCCATGAAATGATGTGCAACTGTGTCCAACACTGAGCAATTTGTTTTAAGGTATGTCTAATTTGCTGGGCCTGTCAGAAGTGTTAGCAGTCATGCACATTTAGGCATGTACACAAGGAATCTGTTGGCATAGGTGCAACTCTTAGGCAACATGAGTGTCCAGTGGGCCACTTTAAAAGAAACAAAAAAAAAAACACCCCAAAGAAAAAAGTATATTTTGCTACTTTTGTTGGCATGGGCGAGCCTGGAGGTTCTGAATGGGGCAAATTCATTGTTGTTAACTTTCCTTACACTTTACTCCCTGCTTAGGGAATGTAGATTAAAAAGTACTGCTTATATACACTCTGGCCTGGAACATGGATTCATTTTTTCATTTTACTATGATGAAAAAGGAATGTAATGACAACACGCTTTAAAAACTTTGTGGTGTTTAGAAGTTGCAACAAACAACCTGTCCTAGTTATAAAGTCCTCCTAACAAGAATTAAAACAATTAAATGTAAGAGTTGAATATATATTTTTTTTTTCATTTACAGATGTCCAGATGTTTCTTGCTTTCACTGAGGTGTCACCATACTGCACAGTTAAATGTGAAAGGGATGATGATGTGAATACCATCCAAAATAGATTTCATCATTCCCATGTTGACGTGATAATTTTTATCTTTAAAAGAAAAGTTCTTCAGTACACTCTCATGTGAATTAACTAACTATTTATACTCTTTTATAAAATAATACATTTTGAGAATCACTGAACCTCTAATTATTTAAAAAAAAAATAACACAAACAGAAAACCCTATTTTTTGTGATTAGTTGTCGTTATAGACTGTTGATATCCTTTTAATCCAATGTTAGGACAGAGCCATTTTCTTACTGAATACACCACCAAAACATTAAGTCCTACAGCTGGGCTGTCAGCAGAATTGGGCTGTGACAGATTCCACAGCATCTCCAGACTCTTTCACGTCTCTCACATGTGCTCAGTGTGAACGTGCTCTCATCCGTGAAGAGAGCAGGGCACCAGTGACAGATATTACAGTTCTGAGCATACATATCTGTGTTCAGTACTAGCTAGCTTACCACTGGGAAAGTTAAGCTAACTGTGAAGAAAAAACATGTCATTTGTTAAATTGATATTTATCAAGACTTTCATAATTGACAAGAATGACATTTAGGCCTACATGCATACCACTGGAAAGAATCTCTGGTCACCATGACCGTTTGCTGCAATGAGCAGCAGCTGCCAAAATAGATGGGTGATAAATTAAAGGAAAAACCTTAACCCTTACACTGAGGGGATCTGTCTCTGTTGTGCTGTGGTTGCATTTTGCTGAGATAGTTTAGTTCCACTTGTCCCTTAAGAAGGAAGGGTCACTGCAAATCAATACAGAGTTCTTCTGAGTCATCACCTTTATCCTATGATAAAACTCCGGAAAGGAATCATATCTTCCAAGCTGGCATCCAAAGGGAATGGGGGCTCACTGAATTGTTTGAGGTTGAAATTTATGTGGTTCTATTGTCTGCAGTCACCTGATCACAACCCAAATGAGAGACCTATGGGAGATTTAGGGCCAACATTAGCACTCACTTAATTCTCTTCCCTGACCCTTGATGATTTTGTTTTATTCAATCTGGGAGTTTTAATAGAAGAAAAAAAGTTGTTGAGGAAGCTTTGTTTACCTAGATTGATGACCTTAGCTTTGCTTTACTTATTGTCTTGGTAAAGAAAAATGTTTCACTTTGGCTGTTTGAAAAAATAAAAGCTAATTTTGAAGTCCTGGCTTTTTGTGACTGACATGTTTCATATCTTATATTTAAATTAACTTCCTGGTAGCAGTGCTGTTTTAATTAAATTTGATAGAGCTGCCCCCCAATGTGTCACATCAAAACTTGCATCTCACAGGAATATTATAGGCCTCTGATACCATAAGGATACTGTGAGCTGTAAGCTCTCTGCTGTGGAAATACAGCAGAGAGCCTATTACTTATTAACTAATTAGTCCAATTCAGAAATATCCTAACATCAATAAGATGGATGGAGCTGGAGCATGTTTCATGATATGAAAATATTGACAATATAAAAACCAGTGGGGATGGAGTCCTGCTGACTTAAACTGACATAGTCAGGTGGTAGAAAGAATATTTTGAGGATTTCCTCAATTCCACTGGGACACCTTCTGTAGAGGAAGCAAACAAGAACAATGAGGTTTCTGTCCCTGCCGTGGAACACTGGACCAGCTCTTTATCCTCTTGAGGATATTCAGTGGTGTGTAGGAGTTTGCTCAAGCAGTCTACATGTGTTTTGTGGACTTGGAGAAGCCATTCTAGCACATCCCTCTGAAGATCCTGTGGGGTGTGCTTCAGGAGTAGGGGATATCTGGCCTATTGCTACAAGCCATTTGGTCTCTGTACAACTGCAGCAAGAGCTTGGTCCATATTTTAAAAAAAAGTCAGACGAAAAGTCAGACCCATTCCCAGTGAGTGTTGGACTGCCCTTTGTCGTTGATTCTATTCATAATTTTTATGGACAGAATTTCTAGGTGTAGCTGAGTGGGAGGTCTCCATTTTGATGGCTGCTGGATCTTCTCTCTGCTTTATTGAGATTAAGATTAAGAATCACTGTTATTAAGATTACTGAAAATCATCAAAAATGCTGGCAGTGGCTGGCAACTTGAAAATATTTCTCTGGCTGGGAAAGTGTTAATTAAGTTACTGTTACTGTGCCACATGAATAAATGTTCCCATTGCTCGTGTTTTGTTTCTGCTTGCTGTCTGAATGTCATGATCCTGGGTTTTTGACCCAGCATTTTGTGTTTTGGACTTTTGAACTCATGTTTAATTAATATTTTTGACATCTGAGTTATTAGTTTCAGTTTTTGGTTATAGTTTGAGTTTCGTTGTTTTCATTAGTCTTAAGTTTTCTGATTTCTCATTAAGGTCAAAATGCCTCAGTGTTTAGTCCTTTGTTCTTCATATCTTGTTTGGTTTTCTGTTTGTGTTTAGTACCTATATTCTCAGGCCTTCTTATTTTTAGTTATCTGGATTCTATTCTTGGTTATAGTTTGTTTGTATTCATTCCTTGCTTCAGTTATCATGCTTCCCCTGTGTTCCCCGTGCCTTCTTGACAAGCTTTCACCTCGGTTTGTAATTCCATGTTTAGTTCCTTCCTGTTTTGCTTTGTTAGTTTGTTTTCTTGTGTGCGTTGTGTGCATCTATTGTAGTCACATTATTAGCTGTATTCTGACAGACTTTTCAATATGTTACGTCCCAGATCTGATATTAGAGAGAACTAAGTAATTTAAGTCCCCCCCCCATAAAAAAATGCAGGTCATCCTCATAAGACAAATGCAAAAGAAAACAGGGTGAAAATCTTGATGGAGAATGGATTGAACACTAGCTTGAATGGCTTGCCAATTCCCAGCTGATCTTTCTTGGAATACAGTGTCTTGACACCTGAACGGACTTGGACTGGAAGCTCTGAAATGACCAGGCCTGTCTTTAACAGAAGGAATCAAAAGGCTAGACTGAAATCTGCTGAAGAAGGTTTCACTTTCGCTGTTTGAAAAAATGAAAAGCTAATATTGAAGCCTTTTGTGACTGACATGTTTCCTATCTTCTTAAATTTAAATTAACTTCCTGGTAGCAGTGCTGTTGTAATTAAATTCAACAGAGCTGTTGCACAATGTGTCACATCAAAACTTGCATCTCATAGGAATACTATAAGCCTCTGATACCATAAGGATACTGTGACTGCTGCAGACAAGTCTGCAAAGTGGAAATACAGCAGAGAGCTTATTACTTATTAACTAATTAGTCCAATTCAAAAATATCCTAACATCATTCTCTTTTTTTTCCCCTCCCCCCTGCCTGTCAGCTTAGACATTTTCATACTGCACATGTACTGTAATAACAATAATAATACTAATAAAAATGAATAAATAAACACACGAACAAGATGAGCCTATAGAGAATTTATAGAGCTCATCTTGGAAGAGCAAATGTGTTTGGTACAACGTCGCATTCAGATCGTAATTCTGATTGCAAAAACTACCAGACAGGACAGGCATTAAAAAAAATAAAATAAAATAAATAAAATATCCTAACATCAATAAGCTGGATGGAGCTGGAGCATGTTTCATGATTTGAAAATATTGACAATATAAAAACCAGTGGGGATGGAGTGCTGCTGACTTAAACTGACATTATCAGGTGGTGGAAAGAATATTTCAAGGATTTTCTCCATTCCACTGACACACCTTCTATAGAGGAAGCAAAGTCTGGGCACAAGGGGGATGACTCGCCCATCACTGGTGGCGAGGTTACTGAAGTAGTTAAACATGCCTCTGCAATGTTGCAGAGGCGGATTGGCAGACCAAGGTGGTGATTCCTTCTTTTAAGAAGTGGGGCCAGAGAGTGTGTTCCAGCTTCAGACAGATCACACTTCTCAGCCTCCCTCGGAAGGTCTATGTCAGGGTAGGAGAAGAGAGTCTGCCTACTGGTCGGACCTTGGATTCAAGAGGAACAATGTGGTTTTCGTCCCTGCCGTGGAACACTGGACCAGTTTTTTATCCTCTTGAGGATATTCAAAGGTGTGTAGGAGGCTGCAGGGCTTTATTAAAGTCAAAGAAAGGAATTTGACTTACAGCCAGCTATAGACAACAGATTCAACAAATTGGCTTTTTAAAATTCAGTGTAACCTGAATAACACATTTTAAGCTTTACACATTCCTCTTGCAAAAATCAGATATGTTGTGGTCACGTTATTGGCTGTATTCTGACAGACTTTTTAATGTCACATCCCAGATCTGCTACTAGAGAGTACTACTTTAAAAAAATGCAGGTCATCCTCATAAGACTTTTTTTTCCTCTTTTTTTTTTAGATAGAGAACATTAAGTGTATATGAGAAACCAGAAAAAAACTAAACCTAAACTATGTGAAAAAGCCACTTAGTTTGGAGGAGGAAGCATTGTGGCTTGGAGGATGTTTTCTGCAACATGAGCTTGTTCTCTTTTCAGAATCAGAATCAGAATAATTTATTAATCCCTGAGGAAATTATGTGGTCACAGTTGCTCCAGGACAGTAAGAACAGTAATTAACAAGTTAAAATACCAATATTAAATAATACAATATATTACAAATTACAAAATATTACAAATAGCTCTAAAAATACAATAACTCAGTATATAAATATCCTAATATATTACAGAAAATTAACTACAGATAATTTGAGTTGAGGTGCCCCTCTTATCATACTGCCTTTATTATATTAAGGGTGTACAGTTGTTGCAGTGTATACTTGTGCTTTAGATGGAGAAGTTGTACAGAGAGAGCCACAGGCAGGAATGATTTCCTGTCGTTCAGTGGTGCATTTGGGTAATCTCAGTCTCTCACTGAACGTACTCCTGTGACTGGCCAGCATGTCATGGAGTGGGTGGGAGGTATTGTCCAGCATTGTCCTTAACTTGGACAACATCTGCCTCTCCGACACCACCTTTAGAGAGTCCAGCTCCATCCCCACAACGTTACTGGCCTTGCAGATCAGTTTGTTAAGTCTGTTGGCATCCGCTACCCTCAGCCTGCTGCCCCAGCATGCAACAGCATAGAG
>VUQS01034009.1:0-14138 GCA_015108495.1 Heterochromis multidens
CTAGAGGAGATCTGCATGGAGGAATGGGCCAAAATACCAGCAACAGTGTGTGAAAACCTTGTGAAGACTTACAGAAAACGTTTGACCTCTGTCATTGCCAACAAAGGGTATATAACAAAGTATTGAGATGAACTTTTGTTATTGACCAAATACTTATTTTCCACCATAATTTGCAAATAAATTCTTTAAAAATCAGACAATGTGATTTTCTGGATTTTTTTTTCTCATTTTGTCTCTCATAGTTGAGGTATACCTATGATGAAAATTACAGGCCTCTCTCATCTTTTTAAGTGGGAGAACTTGCACAGTTGGTGGCTGACTAAATACTTTTTTGCCCCACTGTATGTGTTGTGGGTTCATACACGAAAGGTCAAGGTACTTGTTTGTTCTTCTACAGGTTTGGTTCTGAAGTTCAGGTCATTTGGACAGACTTGATGCTTAATGGGTCATAAAATAAATGTTATTTAAACTACATCGAATAACAGACTAGAATTTAAAAATATACTGTCAAGTGAAAAATTAAACACATCCTGTAGAAACTGTGGACTTTTCAAGCTATTTAGGCAAGCAAATATTTGTTGATGTTGTTTATTTTTTTTAGGCATTCTGACTTCACTTTCATTATTTAGGTTAAAATGTGTAAAAGGTAAGTACATATATTTACGTAACCTTCAGATCTACAAAATTAGAATCAGGGGTTTCATATTAAGGGCCAGTTATTAGATTCTCCTTAACGACCGACACCTGGAGCCTGTCTAATCTAGGGTCTGGTGTTCTGTTTGCTATTGATGTGTGTCACCATGGCAAGATCTAAGAACTCTTAGGCCATCAGACAAGAAAGGTTGCAGACGCGAGTGAGTCAGACAAGGGATTTTAAATTATTACTGTATATGAAATTATTTCACTATAAATCACATTTGGAATAGCTTTCAAATAATTGCCCATTTATCCAAGACTGTCAGATCCAGCAAATTCTGCCCATGAGCAGACCATTTGATGCAAAAAAAAATAAAATTAATAATAATAATAATAATAATTTAAGAACCTCTTCCAACTAATGGTGTCAGAGTGCATCAATCAAATAAAATCTGTTCTACAATCAAATTTGGAGAACAGATTTGGCAAACAAAACTACCATTTCCTAAAAAAACACATGCAAAGGCCTACAGTATTCACAGTACTAGAATTTTAAACTCAATACTGATAGTGAGGAAAATTCTCAATATTCAATACTATTTTGGATTTTGGATACCACGGGGGAAAAATTACAAAAAAATATGAGGCATTTTTTAATTTTAAATTATAGGAATACAAACAGTAACATTAATGACTACATATGTTGTAAGTCATCTGAAAAAGTAACATAGTAAGTAACTATGAGGTATATATATGACAAATAATTTAAGAATCTTTCAGGTAGTGCTAAACAAACAATATTTTAGGATGTCTGAGGTAGTGCTGTGCCTCTGGTGACTTTTCGTTGATGATCAAACAGAGTTAGTAAAGTAGGCTGCCATTTTTCTATCTCTTTTCTCAACTTCAATCTGGGACGTTAAGATAAACATAACACTTTGTACACACAGATAATTGTGTTATCCTGTTTAACATCGTCTGTTAACGTTACAGACGAACAGCACTGGTAACGTTTGCTGCCTAGCTTCAACAATAACGTCATTGTTTTATTATTAGCCATAGCCGCAATTACTCAACAGTGTGATTGTCGAGTCATTTTTAATAGTTAAATGGCTATTGTTAACGTGTGCCTGCCAGGTTAACATTTATGATAACTGTTTAATACGTCAATGTCAGTGAAACAGGAGTTTTACTGACCTCTCAGAATTCCTCATAAAGTTCAGTGTTGTGAATCCCACCTAATAACATTAAGAAAGTTTGCCGTTCATGTCTTCAGCTGCTAGTGGGGTGAGGTGTGCCTGTCTGCAGCATTGCTGTGTGAAATTGTGTGTTGACTGGAGGAGGTGAAGACAGCACTGTTGGTATCAATTTCATTGCAAATGAGTATCTAAACCGATAGTAATTTTTAGTATCAATTGCTATCTGAGTATCTTTTGTTCTTTTTTCTTTTTTTGAAGATCCTACAAAGATCAAAGATCTTTTAAAATAATGTGCTCTGGGCAGAGTTTTTTTGATCACAGTAATAATACTCATGTTTGGCAGAAACCAAAGACAGCTTTGTAAAGAGAAGACCCTCATACCACTTGTGAAGCATGGTAGTGAAAATGTTACTTTTGGTTTGCTTTATTATGGACTGACAAGACTGCAGCCATTACTTCAGCTGTGGATTCTCTGTCATATTAAAGAGATAATGTGAGGCCATCTGTCTGAAAACTGAAGTTGAACCAGAGGTGGTCCTTGTAACAAGATAATGACCTTAAGCACATCAACATTTCCACCAAGAAATGTCCCAAAAAGAAAAACTGGATGGTTACTGAACAGCTCAGAATTGAACATTAAACTGGTATTTAAATAGGCAAGAAACAAAAAAGTATCTTTCAAATGAAGGAATTTAGGGGGGCAATACTTCTGATGTCAAAGATGTACTTACTTTTTCCATATATCCATATTAGAGCCTGACCGATATATTGGCCCTGCTGATATTAGCTTTTTGCCAGTATATCAGTATCAGCATTTATAATGGCTTAGAAATGAAAATTTAAAAAGTAGTGAAGACCTGGGAGAAACGCCCTTCAACCATATTGTGAGTGTTGATGTTGCATAGTTTGTTGACCAGAGGGTCCTCTGCAACGTCCCTAATGGCAACATAAACAACAAGCGACTGATCAGAGCAGAGTTGGGCAGAGCGTAAATGAATAATCCATGAGTTGTGACAATAGAACAAGATTATTTTAAAACTGCATTTGTCATACCGGTATCTCAGAAAGGACTCATAAATAAGTACACATAACACGTTAAGTAAATATGTTCATGTTTTGTGTGTCTGAAAGGAAAAAAAATATATCGTTGTTCCAAGTACCTCGGGCTCTAATCAATATATATTGTTGAAAAAGCTCATTTTCCTTGTGATGTTCTTCAAGTATATCACCATTATCTGCAGGCACTATTGGAAAGGGTTGTTTTGGGTTGTGTTTATGTTTTCACACAACTGTAGCTACAAGATAATGTCTTGACATCTGCTATCAAACACACTGTAATGTAAAAGTCCTTCCAACTGCAAAATGCTTTGGACTAGTGATCTATCTTGGAACTTGTTACAGAACAGACTGCTAACAAGTGCACCATGTCTTGTTGAAGTTCCAGGCACTGGAGTCTGATTTGTATCGACATACCTAGCCAAGAGGGTTGAAAGATAAGCCACACTGTGTCCAAAAAAACAAAAACAAAAAAACACTGTTCAGTTAATGTGAACCTGAACCAACCAATTACCAAATACATAAAGGTAAACATCACTGCTCTAGTCCAGACCAGGATAAAATGAACTGTAATGGCACCCTCGTAATGTTTAATGAGTATCTCTACAGGCTGGTTCTTACCACCAGTGCAACACACTCCAACAGCCAGGACCTTTGCAGCAACCAATTAAACATCAAGCAGTGCTGACATCACAATAAATCTAACCTGCTGTATATAATTTATATATTCGTTATCTTGTAGCTGTCTGCACATCAGTCACAGAGCTGGAAAATGATCAAACATCCTCACTTTCCCTCTATGCAGCTTTAGAGGGGATTTATGCTGAGTGTGAGTGTGTGTGTATGTAGGGGGGGACTCCCCCTCTTCAATTATTTACAGGAAGCCCTCATGCATCTGTGACTTTCAGCGACAGGCTGAGAAAGCCCAGCAGAGCAGCACAGATCTCCGTTCTTTCTCTTCCCGATTACCCTTTGTCTACAAGCTTTTTTCCTCCCTCCTCTCCGTCGTTTCCGTTAACAACTTTTTCCTCTCATCCTCTTCTGCCTACACATTTCGCCTCCTGCCTCTCCATCCTTTCCCGTTTCTCTATACATTTTTCATTTGTCTTTTGCACTTCTATCTCCACAACATTCTACCTAATTTAATTGTGTCTGCGGTCCTTTTACTTCAGTCTTTCTCCTCTTTTTTATAACCTTTTTCTTCATCTCCATTTTTTCTTTTCTCTATACATTTTTTTCTTTTTAATCAATGTCTTTTCCTTACATTTAAATCGTGTATTTCTTGCATTCCACTTCTCTCTCTGTCTTGTATTCTCATTCTCTTTACCATTTTTCCTCAACTGTCTCCTCTTTTTACATGCTCTTCATCTTCACCTCTTCTGTCCACATCTGTGTCACCTCCCCTCCTTTCTTTTTTCTGTCTGCAGCCCTTTTCCTCCATCCTCTTGATCTTTTCCTCTCATTGTCCTTGTCCTACTTCCTCTCCACCTTCTTTTCTTCTGCCTCACATCCAAGTCTATTCTTTCTTCTCCCCTCTCCTCCTTTCATTTTTTTTTCTGTCATGTGCTGGCCTCACCCTTATTCTTCTCACCTCTCCCTTTCATTTCCCTCCTTTCATCTCCTCTTGCCTCTGTCTCTCCTCTCCGCTGCCATCCATTTCTATTTCCCTGTCTCCTCTCTCTCTCTCTTTCTCTATCACCTCTCCTTACCTCTCTTCTTCTCCTGTCACCTCCTTTCCCCTCCTCTTCAGCTCCTGTCATCTCCAACCAAAAAAAGAAATGAAGGGGAGGAAGCAGGGGTGATGTCAGAAGAGGGGACGTCAGTGGAAGAGGTTGAACTTTCTCTGAAGAGTCAGCATGGAAATAATTCATATTCTGCTCAAACATCTTCACACCGCTACTCTTCTACCTCACTTCCCCTCCATCCTTCTCCGCTCCACTTGCTCTTCACCTCCTCCTCCTTCTCCCTGTCATGTCTTTCTTATTGTTTTCTATGTTTCTTTCTCATTTCAATTATTCGACAAGGTTTTCAGATTGTTTTTTTTCATTGTCTGAATTTTTTACGTTCAAGAAGGAGATGCTTCTGGAAAGGACATTGAATCTAACGATTATCAAATAAAAGACCGACTGAACGCATACTTGTCTGTAATCAGACTAATATGCTTCACTGGCATCTATTCAAAGCAATTTATCTCTCTTTTCATCTCTCTCTTTCTATCTAATGAAACTGTCTCCAATCTTCTGTCCCACAAAACCTAAAAAATGGGTCTTTCACATTCTCTTCTGACATGAAAAAAGCTTTTTGTGTTATTATGCACCACTTGCTCTGACTCAGTATTCGTCTCTCGATCAAAACTCTGACAAGGCTTCCAGTTTATTTTTTAATTGATTTTAAGAATTAATCAGTTGCAGCTCATTGCCAGTTTTATAGAACAACAGCATATTTTTTGCATATTTTCAAGCAAGATTTCAGTAATGTTTCCCAGCACATGCTGGGTTAGTGATCTTTTTATCTTATTTTTTACTCAGTGTACCGTCACACAGAGCAGAAACCAGAACATTGATGACGTAGCAACTCACCCGGCTCACGATCCATCACAATTCACAGGGTTATTGTAATGTGTGAAGTACAGAAAGAAAGTGATAAGTATTGCACAAACTAATGAGAATTAAAAATCCTTTGATAAGTCAGGGTTGTTCACAAACACTCACATCCAGGACAAATGAAAGTGTTTGAGTTCAGGAGTATTACCACTACATGGTCAGTAGTAACCATGACCATAAAAATCATGAAAATATATGAATGCATCAGCATTTCAGAGCATTGGTCACAATACTGATGCTAGGTTAATGGTGATAGGAAGGCCCCAACCATGCCTTCTAATGTGGGAGTCAACAAATAAAACCACTCCCTCCATGATCATGACCAATAATATCATGACCATCAACATCTAACATGATATCTGGTATGCAACATGTGTGGCAAAGTGATATTTCAAGCTACCACATCATTTAGTATTTCATGAAGCTCTTTCTTTATACTTTTGTGCATGCACAATTCATCAATGTTGAGAATCTTTGCTAAATGGTTTGAACTGAATATTGTTCAGTACATCAGGAGTGAGAATTTGGTGAAAGTGTAAGTAGAGTGCAAGAAAGTTATCCTGTGAAAATGGAAAAGTGCCAGTAAAATGACAAATATGACCTTGACTTTGATTTTAATTTGGGCGAGGACCTATGAGGTGATTATTGTGTGAAAGTTTCTCTAAACAATGACCAGTACTCTAGGGGGAGTAGCGACTCTTGTGAAAATGGAAAAGTGCCTGTAAAATGACAAACATGACCTTGACCTTGACCACAATTTGAGTGAAGAGACATTAGATGATCATTGTGTGCAAGATTGATTAAATTCTGACTGATACTCCAGGAGGAGTAGTGATTCTTGTGAATCAGAGAGATCAGGACAATGGACTCCTAACTATGGCATAAGGTCATTGGTCCTTCGGGCCAGATGAACTAAAAAACTCCACAGCAAGAGCCAGGTTACAGTACACCTGCTAACTGAGCAGGATTATACAAAAGAAATCACCTAATGTTTCTTCCAAACAGTATAATGTCAATGTACCAGGTGATGTACACACACACATATATATATATGTGTGTGTGTGTGTATATATATATATATATATATATATATATCACATTAACCACTCAGTGATCCGTCTATTTCAGATCAGGTGCTTTTAAAGTGTGTCACTAGCTGCAAATGTTATTTTGGAAATTAGTCAAGGAGCCATTAGGTATTTCACAGAAATAATATTCACCAATTTTAATAACTGATGAGCCATTTAAGCAAAAATGACAAAAATTCACAAGTTTAATTAATCCATGCACAGTAAAGTTAATAACCCTGTGTTATTTTATTTGAAATTTATTCATTTTTCTGTTATTTTGTACTATTTGCTTGAGTCAATTAAAGTCCCAATTAGCAAAATTTAATTGCACTGCTTGTGCGTTACCACTGGCTCTGGTTTAAAGATCTTTGAGGGTGCCAAAAAAAATTCCTTTATGCAGAAAAAACCCAACAACTGTACTTTTTACTTGTTTTTGTTTTTTTCTCATTCCGTCTCCACTAAATATGTTTAATTGTTAAAAACTGTATAAAAAATTAAGGTGCAAATGACATTTTTTCACGTTTATTTTACATTTTATCAATCAAATATCAAAGTGATAAAAATATATATAATATAAAGAATAAAAAATATATATAATATATATATATATAAAGTTTTAATAAATAATGACTCTTTAATTAGGCCTTATTCACACACCTATCTCTGCTTAGTTCCAAAACTATTTTTGAACAGTTTCAAGCCAAGAAATTTACCACCTTGATCACAGACTAATCTCCCTGACATACTCTTAGCTAAGTTTCCCTTTGCAGATAAAGCAAGGCTTTCTGACTTTTGTCAAAACAATAATATGTCCAGTTCTCTTTAATTACAATCACACAAGGAGTCATCATGGATCAATTCAGGTGTGGAAGAATTCAGATGTGCGATGATCTGCAAAAAAAAAAAAGCTCCACAATTTCTCCTCAGCATTGCTCCCCCAATGCACAAAAAAAGAAAGACCTGTAAAAATGGTTCTGTTCAGTTTGACTCTCCCAGCTGCCTATGCTGTGCCACACTCGTCAAAAAACTGAAACAAAGCATTTCTTGAGTTTGCCTTTACATTAATGCTGTCTGTGTGTGTGTGTTTCTGTGTGTGTGCACTCACCGAAGAGTAAAGGTGACCCTCTCCGTTCATTGCGATGTAGAGACCGGTCTTAACTGATTGGATGGCCACAACTCTCAGACCCACAGGAATTAAGTTAAACAGAGCTGAAGACAAAAAGAGACAAACTCAGTTTATGTGTTTGTGTCTCCTGCACACATGTGTGTGTCTCTTGTTGAAATACAGTGCTCCGAGAACTGCTCAGTTTAGTTTGCTGGTGAGGGGTGAAACAGCTTAGTCTCGTGGGGCTGCTTGCAGGGCTTTTAAATTCTGAATTTTACAGAAGACAGATGCATTCAGAGAAGTGACAGGTTCTTTTTTTTCTATCCCAAACCAAGTGCTAAATGGTCTCTATTAAGATATTTAATATAATTGCATAAGAATTATTATTTATTTAGCAGTGTTTTTTACTAACAATTCATCCAAAAATGAATTTGTTTTGAAAATATAATGCATTATTAACAGATTTATTTAGCTTTAAACACAATATGTGACCAAAGTCTTCTTAAAACCGTGCACAACAGTAAAGAAGGTTTGTTCAATCTGAATTTGAACACTAGAGAAATAAAGATCAGGTTGAAGATATAAGGATATTTTAACCAAGGACTCCATGACATTTTAATATAAGCCAATTCCCATTTTTTCAAAGGCACAGTCCACCCCTCAGCTCTATCAGGTCAGTGTTATTTGAAGAACAGCAGTCAGTGACGGTAAAGAAATAGACAGCTGGTCGCACCCGTATAGCCCGGGGGCCAGGTTTTTAAAAGACAATGCTGGTGTCACTGGTGGTTCTCTTCACTTCCTGCAATCACTTGGCATCTTGTATCCTTTTTTTTTCTCAAATTAAATAACTGATAAATAATATAAAATTATATCTCAACATATATACATATATAAAATTCAAACTTGAATGTCAGTAGATATGATTATTTACTCCTTCAGCGATCAATCAAGGAATTCATGTTGGTGGTTTACAAGCAGAAGTCTATAAAGTATGCCATTTTTGTGGGTCTCGATGATCACTCTGCTTTGCAATTACGTTCTTAGCTCTATGAAAAATGTGTCTATGAAGTGACTTCAGTTTTACCAAAAGTGCTTTACAAACATCAATAAGACAATAATGGAGTCTGTGTGTGAGAGAGTCAGGATTCAAATTAAATTGATGCAAAAACGGAGCAAATAATCCAATCAGGTTTCAAGTGTCACTTCAGTTAAATAATCACAAGGAGAAATCTTTCAATTTTACAATAAACCTAAAAAGACAATGGCAACGCTTGAAAATCATTGATAATATCATCGTGATTTCCATTCTGACATATTTCTTAATCTAGATCCTCAGATGTGAAAATATAATAATTATCATGCCTGTCAGCAGTCATGACCTTTCGAGGTTGTTGAAATTCTTCTGTCTCTGACTGAGGTCAGCTGAAATGGTACCACTTTTAACGCGTGTGCTTCTAATCATCGAATAGATGTTGATTTGTCTGCTGACAGCACGGACAGTGCTGACAATGTCAATAGGATTCAAGGTGAACCCTTCTTTCTTTATGTACATAGTTGAGAGCATTCAGGTGCAAATTTTCAATGTAAAAACAGTTTTGGTTCCTCGGGTGAAAGTAAACTAATGGTGGGTTGGAGTAGTTGTAACCCATATTTTTTACTCATGACGTCGACCTTTGCAAATGATTTTATTCACTTATACTATTTTATATGTCTTAGTTTAACTGGGGTTTGAACTCCTGTGCAATAGGATGCTTCAAGTGGTTGTCCATTCCCTCTCCTTCTCTCACCTCCTTGAACCTCCCTCGTTGATTAAAAAAAGCATTTTATTACATTTCCCTTCTCTACTGCATTCTGTGAATCTGGATCTTGACTTACATTATTGTCTTATTGTGCGGATGCTTTCCTCTATCGCTGCTGGTATAATTGTCTCGGGCGTTTGTGACTCCTCTTTTGATTAGCTGCTGCATCCCACGGCTCTAGCTTAAAGATGTCGTCGTTTCATGTTGTGAGTTTGAGGTCTGGCTTCGAAACATCTGCCTCTGAGATTTCTGCCTCCATAGCAGTGTGTCTTTCCTACAACAATGTCCCAGATACTCTGGATAATCCACACATTTCACTGTCAGCCACTGAAAGTTTCACACATTTGTCAATAATGAACATGTACTGATGTGGCTGTTTAACACATGGGTGTTTTTTTTTTTTTTTGCACCCATGCTCTTTCCAATGAATATGTATTCATCAACCGTTCTTTACTTACAGACTTTACTTGCTGATGAACATTTGGAGTCTTCTTTAAGACAGCTGATGGCTTTTGAAAGGAAACAAGTGTATGCATTATTGCATAAAAACATATAAAAACAACCATGACCTATAATGAAGGTCACAACAGTGAATGTGCTCTTTTCTTTGTAATCAAAGGCTGATTACACCTGGGATATCAGAGCCCTCATTAATCAAGGTTGCTTAGAAATGGTTGTCGATTTCTCAACCAGCATTTACAGTGAAAATGTACACCTGTGAGCAATCAGACTTGATAAATATCACAGTTACTAAACCACCATCGCGCTGCACAGCCTTCATTAACATAAAGATATGCGACCAGCAGATTAGAGGTGGTAACAGCTGTCCCTTTAAATGCTGCAGGAAATGTCACTGATGTCTCCCTGACCAGACAAACAAATGGGAAAAGAAAAAAAAATGGAGCTTGGCAACAAGTGTGAACTGCAGGAAACTCAGTTTCATCTACTTACTGCAGACACGCTGTGGTAGAAATGTAAAACAAATGTGGACATGAAGACACTTGCCAAAAAATTGTTGTGAAGACATTTGGCAAAATTAATAAATAATAATAGTAAACAAGTAGAACATTGCTGCAACAGGCGGACAGCAGAGCTCAGACGGCTCAGCCAATGTGAAAAGGACACTTTGGATGAGTGAGTGGCACACTGCAGTGATTACTGATTAGCATTTGATTTTCTCTAAGCCTAGTACATCAGAATATTACAACAAAGATACATCAATCAATAAGCTGTCCATCTGCAGCTCCTTCCCGAGGGCTGTGTTGGGTGCAGAGGTCCAATAAACGGAGCCTTTAAAAATAAATAAATAAATAAATAAATTCTCAGAGCAGCCACTTGTCGCAGAACATTTGGTCAGCTCTCAGAAAATGTAAAATATCCCAAATGGAGCCATAATAAACACACTGTTAATGTCTTATTGCTTCCTTTATGACTGCAGTTTCACTCATTGCTACCAATTAAAAACCGTTCAGATCAGATCACGATGATTCAGACCAATATGACTGAATGGTAAACCTGGATAGTATCTTTCTAATTTCCTTGCAAACTGAGGAACTTGCATTTTAAGATTTAACTACTTAAAACTATTCTAACATTTAAAATATTTCTATAATACATATCTTTTCTCTTTTTTTCACTCTTTCCCACTGGCCTCTTCTCTTTAATGCTGGGAAAAAATGTGTGCCCCAACCTTCTTATCAGATGAGAGTCGAGAGATTGACATGTCATCTCTAAATAACCACGCAGCCTTGAGAAAGACTGTCAGTGGTTTTGCACTGCTATGAAAAATATTTGGCTTTGCACTGCAACTCTCATCTTATTTTTTCTCTGTCTTATTTAGATACTTGTTGATGTGCCTTACATACAAGCATCTGTCAAGAGTATGCGGCTCTGTATAACCTGTGTCAAGCAGGCCAATTATTAGTAACAGGTCTGACCTGTATACAATCCAAATGATGCTTACATGCTAAAAAAGGTGTTTTGCCACTATAAAATTTGAGGGAACATACATGAACTAAGAGCATTTCACACATATCTTAATGCAATGTTTAATTATTGCAATAACTACGCCATTTCAATAATCACAAATCAGGAATTATTAATCATGTAAACATCTTCTTCATAATCAGGTCTGTGGTTCATAGAATGGGCTGAAAAATTAAGAGGGAATGTCAGTGAATGTGTATTCAATTGAATTCCAATTTACTTGTATTATTTATGCAGTAGCACATGCATGAGATACTCTTAATTAATGTGTGCTTCTGATAATTAATTAGGTTTTACATGAATGAATTAAGGCTTTTTCATGCATTAAGGCATGTATGGCGTTCATGATAATTCATGTACCCTTAAAGTTTAAAGGAAGCTCTTTTTCTACATAATGCAAGTTCTGAAAAAATCATCTGTAGCTTTAGTTGCCATGAGCAGATATTGTAGGAAAGCAAATAAAATACTCAATCACTTTATTGGCTGAAGATTTGGAAAATTGGCTGTTATGTTAGCAGTTTCCTGTTTACTTCTTAAGTAAAAATAGGATTACACTTGCTGCTACTAATCTGTAGAATAAAAACTGTAATGAACTTTGTAACATATTTTTGGTAGCAGACTGTGAAAGAGCCCGATCCACCTGTGACACTATTTTCCACAACAGAAATGCACATTCAGGCTTTGCGTACAGTAATGACAAAAAGAAAGTACATCTTCGGTTAATTTTATATATCAGGACAAAATGTTGTCCTTAGAAGGTCTTAAAATTATTTAAATACAATGTCAGATGAACAACAACACATGACATATTATACCTGTCATCATTTATTTCACAAAAACGAAGTCAGAATGCAGAAGCAGTGTGTGGAAAGCTAAGCACACCTACTCAGTAGCTTGCAGAACCACCTTCAGTAGCAGTGACTTCAGTAACTTAATCATAATCATTTTCTGTGTGACTTTATCAGTCTCTCACATCTTTGTGGAGGAATTTTTGTCCACTCTTCTTTATAACATTGCTTCAGTTCTTTGAGGTTTGCAGGCATTCATTTAGGCACAGCTCTCCTAAGATCCTGCCACAGAATTAATCAGGTCAATCTTGATTCCTTCTGTTGTAGATTTGCTGCTGTGCTTGCGATCATTGTCCTGTTGCATGACCCAATTTGGGCCAAGCTTTAGCTGTCAGACAGATGGCCTCACATTTGATTCTAGAATACTTTGGTATACAGAGGAGTTCATGATCGACTCAATTACTGCAAGGTGCCCAGGTCCTGTGGCTGCAAAACAAGCCCAAATCATCACCCCTCCACCACCGTGCTTGACAATTTTTTTAAGGTTTTTGTGCTGATGTGCTGTTTGGCTTTCACCAAACATGGCACTGTGGATTATAGTCAAATATCTCCACTTGTCTATGCAAAGGACATTGTTTCAGAAGTCTTGTGGTTTGTTCAGATGCAACTTCGCAAATCTAAGCAGTGCTGCCATGTTCTTTTTAGAGAGAAGACACTTTCTCCTGGCAACCCTTCCAAACAAACTATAATATTTCAGTCTTTTTCTAATTGTGCTGTCATGAACTTTAACATTTAACATGGTAACTGAGGCCTGTAGAGTCTGAGATGCAGCTCTTGGGATTTTTGCAGTTTCTCTGAGCACTGCACCATCTGACCTTGGGGTGAATTTGCTGGGACATCCACTCCTGGGAAGACTGGCAGCTGTCCTGAATGTTTTCTTGGTTGCTGAACAACCTGCTCTCACTGTAGAATGATGGACTTCAAATTGTTTGGAAATGGCCTTATAACCCTTCCCAGACTGGTGGTTGGTTTATGGTCAGGCCACTGTGAACACACCCGATCTCATCTGATCTCGGAAACTAAGCAGGGTCGAGTCTGGTTAGTATTTGGATGGAAGACTGCCTGGGAATACCAGGTGCTGTAAGCTTTGCTGCAGTGAGAGTAGTGACATCAACTAGAAAGAGAGAGCATATTTCTCCCATAGTGGCTTCTCTTCACTGGCTCCCTGTTAAATCTAGAATCGAATTTCCTTCTCCTCACATACAAGGTCTTGAATAATCAGGCCCCATCTTATCCTAAGGACCTCATAGTACCATATCACCCCAACAGAGCACTTCACTCTCAGTCTGCTGGCTTACTTGTGGTTCCTAGGATATTTAAAAGTAGAATGGGAGGCAGAGCCTTCAGCTTTCAGGCCCCTCTTCTGTGGAACCAGCTCCCAGTTTGGATTCAGGAGACAGACACCCTCTCTGCTTTTAAGATTAGGCTTAAAACGTTCCTTCTGTTTTTTATAGTTATTCAGTATACATGATTATAGTTAGGGCTGGATCAGGTGATCCTGAATCCTCCCTTAGTTATGCTGCAACAGGACTAGGCTGCTGGGGGTTTCCCATGATACACTGAGTGTTTCTTCTTCACTCACCTCTTTTCACTCTCCATGTGTTTATACAACACTTTGCATTTAATCATTAGTTTTATTCTCTGGCTCTCTTCCACAGTGTGTTTTGTTGCCCTGTTTCCCTCCCCTCACCCCCAATTTGTTGCAGCAAATGGCTGCCCCTCCCTGAGCCCGGTTCTGCCAGAGATTTCTTCCTGTTAAAAGGGAGTTTTTCCTTCCCACTGTTGCCAAGTGCTTGCTCATAATGGGTCGTCTAAGTGTTGGGGTTTTCTCTGTATTAT
>VUQS01034013.1:0-14806 GCA_015108495.1 Heterochromis multidens
TTTATCCTTTAGGTGCAGATGTACAGCTGAGTCTTGTCCTGTCGAGGTGGCTCTTCTATGTTGTGCCATGCGTTTGTGGAGTGGCTGTTTGGTTTCTCCAATGTAGAGGTCCGAGCACTCTTCACTGCACTGTACCGCATACACCAAGTTGCTTAGTTTGTGTTTGGGAGTTTTGTCCTTGGGACGAACCAGTTTTTGTCTGAGGGTGTGGCTGGGTCTGAAGTGCACTGGGATGTCGTGCTTGGAGAAAATTCTCCTGAGTTTCTCTGACAAACCTGCTACATAGGGAATGACTATGTTGTTCCGTTTGTTATCCCGTTCCTCCCTAGTTGGTGTCTGACCTTCTTTCCTGTGCATCTTCGCTGTTTTGATGAAGGCCCAGTTGGGATAACCACAAGTTTTAAGAGCTTTCTTTATGTGTGTGTGCTCCTTTTCTTTCCCTTCTGCTTTAGAGGGAACATTTTCTGCTCGGTGTTGCAGGGTCCTGATCACACCAAGTTTGTGTTCCAGAGGGTGGTGGGAGTCAAAGGTAGTCAAAAGTAGGTACTGGTCTGTGTGTGTGGGCTTCCGGTAAACTTCAATGTTGACCACATGACCTGTTGTTATTACAGGTCATGTGTTACAACCTCCCCACAGAGGTTTTTTAATTATCTCTTAGAATTATTTTATTAGTATCATTATTTTAAATCATCTTAAAATCATTTTACATTTCTCCTGAACTAGACAACAAGCCAGGTTGTCACAGATGATGCCAAACAGAAGACAGTCGGGTCATTGTGATCTAAAAAGGCTCTATGGCCTGGACATTTCAGACCTCTCTAAAAAAGCGACACCTCACCAAATAAAGATATATACTCCAAAAAAACCCCATAAAATTAATTCTTAAAAAAGTAGTAAAATCTCTTAGAGGAGTAACATGTACTCGTGTAACTTCAAGCTGTTGTTCAGCTTTTTCCAGTCTTAAGACACACAATACTGGATCTCTAAGCTCAGTTAAGAATTTGAAATATTATTGTAGCTCAAAAAGAATAGGCTTCAAATCAAGACACAGATATGCAATGTATATAATTTTCTTTACAAAAGCTAATGTTTTAATTTGTCGTGACTTAAAATTGTAGTGTAAAAAAATTTCAATTTCTATGACCGTTTCAATTAAAGAAAAATATTATTTAAATTAGAAATTTTCTATTTAGAGAATAAGCAAGAAGAAGAGAAGAATACCCAAAGCCGTCTGAGATGGCAAGTTTGCCACTCACCTATGAAAGGGAAAGCTGATGGCAATATGGTGAACATGCCGTTACTGTACATGGTGAATGTGACAGCAAAGTACATGGCCAGACTGCCCAACACAAAGAATGTGTTAACTGCCGTCCAGTATGACATCTCAAACCCCAGCTACAGGAAAAGGGAGAAAGCATGTTTTTAAGAGTTATAAACATTTAATATACAGTTTTAAAAAATTATCCAAAAGAAAGGTTTCTGGATACCTGGATGCTGACGGCAAACAGCAGACATGTCTGAGTGAGGAGGGCGAAGGACTGGTAGTCGGCGATGTCCTTCCCGTCATCCCTCACTGTGTCATACATAGCAGCATAGGGGATAAAAAAGAGCACCAAGGAGCTGTAGCAGCTGTGGAGGGCACACTTGAAGAAGGACTTCTTGCTGAAATACAGGTTGAGTTGACCTGGAACATAGAGCTGAGGATGCTGGAAACTCCACACATCGTTCACATCCTAATCAGCAGGGGGAGACAAAAACATTAGATCCATCTCTGTTTGTTTTGTTTTGTTTGTTTGTTTTTTGTTTTTGAGGGGTTAAATATTTAATTTGAGCTCAGACTTATGGCCATGATGCTTTCATACATACACACCATCACATTACCTGATCAAACAGACTCATTCCCAGTACAGGTAGTGCTGTGTACATTAGATTGTAGAGCGTTATAAACCACTCATCATACACCGTCTGAAAAGCAAAAACAGAAGTGGACCTTTTACCAACTTGTCCAAAATTATGTTTTTGACTCAGCAGAAATGTGAAGTACACTAACAGACTTCACATTTTCATTCAAAATGTGCAGCATCTTGCTTTGAAGTCTGTATAAATATGATGTTATTTTTTTGTGTCTTTTATTTTCCTTTCAAAATAATATTATATCTTATTTCTTATTTACACTGCCTGTATCTAGATTCTAGTGTAATGTCATTCTGCTTCATATGTCTCATTTTTTTAAACTTTTGTATAAACAAAAATAATTGAAAATATGGAAATCTTTCAGACTTCAGTTTTTTCTACCCGTTCCCTTGTCATCCATATACTAAAAATCAGACATCACTATGACTTCTCCCACTGGTTTGTCCTGCTCTTTTAAAGCGTACCATGGTGAGTGCTTTTTTTCTCTTGTGACCAGAGGTCACAAGCTGAAATGAAGAAATATTAATGCTCATACAGCATACCAAGATTTACTGTCAATTTTACTGTAAATGGGGACCATTATTTATAAACTGAATGTCATATTATATTCAGTAAGACTTTAACTTTAACTGGCTACTAAAAAAAATGCAGGATAAAGGTATTTCTGAATGGGCTTGATTACAATTTTATAACTAACGCTCTCTCACCTGCGCAGAGAAGCCGCAGAAGCAGGCGAACCAGAAATGGACGAAGGTGAAGGTGAAGTTTTTGTAGAAGAAGTAGCGCAGGAACTTGCACATGCGCAGGTAGGACCAGCGGCCGTGTACCAGCAGCAGGCGCTGCAGGAACCGGAACTGGGCAAAGGAGTAATCGCTGGACAGCACAGCCTGCATGCCCTCCTGGCCTGAGATGCCCACACCTATATGAGCCGCTGTGTGGGAAAAAATGAGGAGTATTTTAGTTTCTCTGAAACAAAAGGAAGCTGCTATTTGTGAGGGATATTTGAGTTACTTTTTTTTTTTTTGTATCCTTACTTAAAGCTGCATTAACTTTTTGGCCTCTAGATGGCACAGATACAACAAAAAAATCTGAGTACCTGAATATGAATGAGTATGGGCATAAGTTTTATGTCCACCCAAAGCGTACTACCAGTTGTGTTGCTAGTGTTGCCAGTTTGTCATATATCAGCAGATTAATTGCAGCAAACAAAAAAGCCAAACAAACAAAATCCAAGAACTTGGGATTGCACTGGAGAACAAAGAGGACTATCACATGAAGCTGTCTGAGTCTCTGTTGCTACCTTTGATCATGCTGACATCATTGGCTCCATCTCCAATTGCCAGTGTGACTGCCTTTTTGTACTTCTTGACCAGCTCGACCACCTGAGCCTTCTGCAGAGGAGTTACCCTGCAGCAGATCACTGCTTTACACATGCACGCCGTCCTCAGGAACTCCAGCTCCAGGCTGTGCTCTAAGGCGTATGCCTGAGGGACAGTAGGGGTAAGAAGAAGGTGAGCTTAGAAGAAAACAGGCAATAAAAAATGGGACAGTCAGAGCAACCATGACTGTTAATAAAGATTAAGACACTAGCACAAGAGAAAGGTCGGGATATTTTTTGCACAGCTACTTGATGATTGTTAATCATAACATCTTTCAAAATAAAACATAATGAAAAAAAGAAAATGTTCTCCACTGTAGCTAGAATTTTTTTTTATTAAATATGTCTGATGGAATCCCAGAAGAATTTGTTTCATCGCATAAAGAAATATTTCATATTCCATAAAAAGTCAAACATTTTTAGACCTACAAGTGAGGCTGTAAGTAAGAAACTGAGGACACAATGTGCATAGAGCAGCAACCTGTCAGTTACAAAGTGGTCACAATTTTTTTTTGTCTATGTCACACTAATGGGAACAATACTTGTAAGTTTACACTAAGCAAGAAAAGGAATAACAGGCAGTGACAACATGCACTTAAGTGAGAAATTTTATGATCTACCAAACTGTGTCCGTTGATGACCAGGCCATACTCCCCATTAACCACCTCGTCTGTGACCACTTTCACACTTTTATCTATTTCAGGCAAAAACACTGAATTCTCTGCTGCATCTGGTTTCATGGAGGTCCGGGCATTTCTAGAAAAAAAAAAAAAAGATACATGAAAACCTGTCATGATCAGCTAGTAAAAAGATTTCAGTCTAAAATGAGAAATTTCTCTGACCTCAGTTCCTGTCTAACATCCTCAAGTGAGTTGCCCGAGATGATGAAGACATCATTCATCTCTTCCCGTAGTAAGTTGCATGAGTAACCAATATTTTCTGCAGTTTCTGGAACACAAATTATCAAGCTCACTCTCTGTGTGTGTGTGTGTGTGCCAGGGGGACTGGAGTCTGCACCCCATATACATTAACTTCCATTTTATTCAAAGTTATGTACCTTGCTTGTCACCAGTCAAGACCCAGATTTTGATGTCAGCTTTAGACAGCTGCTCAATGGTCTGAGGTACTCCATCTTGTAACTTGTCCTCTATGGCTGTTGCTCCAAGCAGCTGAACACACACAGCCACAGGTAATGAGAATGCCATGCATTTTACCAGCCAGTTATGTTTTTACAGTATGAGCTTTCCTTGTTTTCCTACCAGGAGATCTTTCTCTATCTCCTCATACAGCTGGTCCAGTTTGCCTTCTCTATCCTCCAGTGCAGTGTTGGCCTCATGATGGCGCTCTATCCACTGGTTAAAGTACTCCTCGTCCAGATCTTTATAGGCAAGAGCGAGAGTCCGCAGCCCATCCCCTGCAAATTCCTGTAGATCAGCATGCATATACTTATATGGATGAACACTGCATGTGCAGGTACACACACAAATACACGAACACAAACACAAGCTCGTGACATTTGAAGATATAAACAAGGGTCAAACTCATGCTCAGCTGTGTAAATTTTAAGATCTAAGCAATAAACTTTAGGATTAGAGGAGTTACACTGACAGCCAGAAATTAATCAGATGATCATCTTTTCCCAAACTTGACTTGGACGAGAAAGAACAGAAATAAAAGACGGTGAAATAAAGAAAGGCCACATACATACACTGGCTTAATACCATACAGCTCAGCTGTTGTCCAAATACATTATCAAAAACAAGGCAATAAGCCAAATGAAGCTCTGACGGATATCTCTTCATTTATCATGACCATGGGAATTGCAATTCATCTTGGGTCAAATCCACATAAACAATCTCCTTAAATAAATACAGTATGAGTTGGTTTCTGAAAATGGCCCCAACAAAAGTATTTTTTCTTCCTGCTCGAGTAAAGTTTTCTAAAATTGTGTGTCCAGTATCCAGCTGAGATTTTTTTTTTAATGAAAAACTATTTTAAGCAGTTTTAAACATTTATATTTTCAGCAGAAATAAACGGGGTTATGGCAGTGTCACAAAAAAGTTAGAGAAAATACACCATTGCTGGCTTTGGTGTTTTTATTTAATTTCCTGCCAGTAAGAAAAAGAAAGTACTGACAGCTTTATAAAAAAAATATTACATACAGCATATAACCTCAGCAATTTAACACTATTACGTCAGAGGTTGTACCTGTTACCTTTACAGTCTTATATTGTCATGCTCAGGAATTAATTTGTACCCAAAGACAAAGACTGACATTAAGGTGCTCTGTTGTGACATCCATCAGCTTGCTGCAGGACTGGTGCAGCCTTTCGTAGATGATTGTGTCGGCACCTTTGCAGTAGAGAGACAGCTTGCCCTCTGGACTCCTCACTGGATACAAAAATACACACACGTGAAAACCAACATGTTTCAAATTGTAGTGGAAAAAAAAAGACCAGCCTTTATGAGACCTTACACTAAATAGGAACCCATATATACCTATGACTGACATCCTCTTGCGGACATTGTTGAAATCCAGGATGGCCAGGAGTTCGTAGGCACACTGCTTTCCCATTTCCACGATGGAAATGCTGTCTGGTGTTCGTGAGCGGAAGACAAATCCAAAGTTTCTGGCTGCTGTCACCAGCGCCCCCTCATCTGGGGACTGGGCCTGGTAGAAAAGCTCTCCTGGAGGACAAAAAGGGCACTTTTTTGAAAAAAGTTCATACTAAGTAGAGTAACAATGATTATTACAGCAGGTTTAGGTACAGCTTATAATTCTAGCCACTTGTGGGTTTTGCAAAACAATAGAAAATGCAAAAACCACTGTAACTTTGGCTGATCATTTTCAAGCTTGTGCTTTTTCATTGGAGGAACTCTATAGTAAACTACTGGATAGTAAAAGCACTGAAAACACTTACGCTGCCTTTCATCTGTCAACAGAAACACTTGTACTCTCCTCACCTTCTGTCTTCTCCTCGGCCATGACAGTGTGGCAGAGGGCCAGCAGTCTGAAGAAGCTGTGAACTTCTGGGTTCTCCAGCTTCAACGCCTCCACCAGGCCGTGGTCGTGGAAGACAAAGCGAGCGTCAGCTAGTGGGTTAAAAGAGAAGTCCACCGTGTCTGTACGCTGGAGAGTGAGGGGTAAAAGAAGTAAAAAAAGAAGAAAGTAGGATAGAAGGATAAAATAGAGAGGGAAAGAAAGAAAGGTAAATGGGACTTGGTTATTCTGATGAAGTCTTTGTAACAGAAGTGCACATTGAGCCTGTTATAAAGAAAGTAACATAACTACAATGTGTCAGAAACGTTTTTATTAATCTTCCTTCTAATTCAGTCATTTGAATTGTAATCCTGTGAAATCACTGTAAATCTTTAAACAACTAAAGCTGTTTAACTGTCTAAATACTAGTAGTGTTGGTGTAAATCAAGATTTATAGAAAGTAAGGGAATAGCATCGCAGTCTAAAAGGAAAACTGTACAACATACCAGGTACCAGGATTTGTGTCCTTTTGACTATCGACACTTCTATCAACTACCTTCCCTAAACCTAGCCAAATTTCAGGGAAACAAAATTCTATCTGTTCATTGGAGATACCATATCAGTCAGTCAGTCATATGGTGCAGCAACCTATTTTTTTTTTTTCATTTTAACATCTGCATATGCAAACTCACCTCATTAATTTCTAGCCTTTGGCCTGTGTAGTCATACACATCACCTGCAGAGCAGAATAACATCATGAATCAAACTTCAGTACACATGAAGAGGATTTACAGTAGAGTCAGAAAACCTTAAGAAAAATGTATCGAACACTGCATCAGCTAACTTAAACCTTTCAGTTCCAAAAATAAGCAGAAAGAGTGTGTGCGTGTGAAAAATTATTCAGCTTCTCTTTTTTTGCTTTCTGAATAAGGAACCCTAAACTGCATTTTTTTATGAGAAACAGATCAAGAGATCCTTGTCTCAGAGGTTCTCATAATTCCAAAACACGGAACTTGACTCAACTAAAAAGCACTGTATGACTAAAATTCCAAGAAAAACCTTAAATCGTACCATAGCATTTGCCATTGATAGTGCACTTGTTGAAGATCATGATATTCTGGGTGAGTGTTCCTGTTTTGTCACTGAAGACGTATTTGATTTGTCCGAGCTCCTCATTCAGAGTGGTGGTACGAGCCTCAGCAGGGGTGTCATTGCGAGCGTAGTACATTTTCCTGTCCCATTCAATGTAGAAGCTGTTCCCCAGACGAATGATCTCCACACTGCAAGCAGATGTGAGCACAGCAATTGAAAAGAGGGAGATGTAGTCTTTCTTATGCATTTTGTTGAATTAACTTAAAAAAGGTAGCATCCAAGGTTTGACTCTATTTAAATAAATCATCATTTCACACACATTACCTCACATAGAGAGAGATGGGCACCACAGTGTTGAGGATAATGACATAGGACCAGAATGTGAGAAAGGACGACAAAGCAGGATCGTCCTGAAGTCTTGGCAGGAAGACAGTAAACTGTGAGCCCTCATTTTTTTCCCAGATGTAGTTTCCTATCGCCAGGACAGAGCACATGAAGGCCAGGAAACCAAAAATCTGCAGAAGGAGCACAAAGAGGCTTCATTTTGCTATTTAGGAATAAAAAAGGTTTATAAACTTCAGCTACTATAATTCAGAAACACAAATGTGGTAGGTCCAAAACTGAAACTAAACAATTTCAGCTTAAGTAAGTAATCAGATTCTTGTCTTGAGAGCTTGAAAAAAGAAGGCAACTGGACTTCATTAGGTTTGTGAAGATGTTTCACCTCTCATCCAAGAGGCTTTTCAGTTCTAAAAACAAATGGTGGAGAGTCTCAGGTATTTAAACCCTACTGATGGTTGTCCCCTTTGGAGGGGACCTGAAGGTCGTTGACCCACTATTGATCATGTGAGTCATCACGTGAGCCAAGGTGTGAGAAAAGGCGTGGGTCATTACCATCATCGGGGGTTAAGGGTGCAACCACTGTGAGACCGCGCCCCACCCCATCATGTGACCAGTTGAGGTCACCTGAGGCAAAAGGGACAAAGGGGAAAACACCCACTCGGGGTTAATACCATTTTAGAACTGAAGAAGCCTCTTGGATGAGAGGTGAAGTGTTTTCACAAACCTAAAGAAGCCTTTCTTCTTTTTTTATCAAGCTCTCATGACCACCATGACCTGGATGACTGAGAACCTACACAGACATAATCTGATTTTATTCCCAATAAAAGACGCAACAGATTTACACCACCAAACATCATCTCTCATTTTAAAGTAGTTGCTGATGGTCTTTAAGGTGCTTTTCCATGAGAAAAGCTCATACATGGATTTATAACCACATCGCACCACCAATAATAATAAGGTGCAAAAAAACATGAACATTTCTTATTTTACTCAAATGTTTGGAGTCACTTTGAAAATCCATAAATTTTTAAAGAAAGATCATTTGTTTCCATTTAATATAAGTTTACAGTTATCAGAAATGCTGTAAATGACAATTCATGAGTAAATCTGATCATCAATCATAAATCATATTTTCTATTTTCAGTAACCATCACTTCTATATTCTAATGGGACATTGTGTGTTAATCTCTGCAAGTTGTTTGATATTGAGAAGAAAATTCTCAATCATATTAGCACAGATGAAAACTGTTCTGTTGTTTAAAGAAACAATAAATTTGACAAGTCAAGTATTTGGAGCCTTTGTGGGTATGATTACAGATTCAAACTACCCTCCTCAAAACATGGAGTGATATCTTTTTTTAAAAAAGTGAAAATTTTATACAACCAGGTATGAGAAATGTTCCAAGTGGCTGCATAACTGAGCAACACAATATGTAGGTAGGTAGGCAGATAGTAGTAGTTTTCTGGCAATTTCCCACACAGATTAGCCTTCATTTCTTAGAATAAGAACGCTGATGAGTTTCGGAAGAAAGTTACGTTTTGAGGGGTGTTTTGAGACGATTGAACCCACACACTTTTTTTTTTAAGCTGTGTTGTTTTTCAGCTGTACTAACATGATCAGTTTTTATTTTTAACATCATAAAACTTGCAGTGGGTGACACAATGGCACTGTGTGTGTTATGATTGTATCATACCGTTGTTGTCATTGACATTTACAATACTTCTTATAAATTTAATGTTACATTAGACATGACTGAAATGATTTACTTTCAAAAACAAAGACATTTCAAACTGACCTTAAACTTTTGAGCAATTGCAACTGTTCTTCATGCATATGCAGTAAAAAAAGGTAGACTGCAGTTTAACGCAAAAGTCTAAGTGTGGTTTTAAAGTTTTAAAGTTTCAAGGATGACTGATGCAGATTTATGCAATTAAATTAATGGTTTTATCTTCCTTTGCTGTGGTAATACTGCACTGCACCTTGAAGCTAATGATCAAACTGTGTATGCAAAACCTTTACTGATTTTCTTGCTTTCTCCTGTTTCCACTACTCTACCGCATCAGATCGTCTGATTTTAAACAAACCACTAGTGTTGATGTCAAGAACATCCAATCAGAAAAATGTGCGGTGATGCATTAGCACAACTGAAATCCTAAGAGTTCAGTTTGTGTAATGAGCTGATTTAACTGTAAACATAGATTCAGTACCTCAGTAGCAATCTGAGAAAAAACTCTGAACTTAAAATGTGCAGCTCATTTCCTTCCGCATCTGATTACAAAATAATTAACTGTTGACAATCTTGAGATTTGATCAAACAAATAAGGTGGAGCACTCACAAAGATGACTAAGATATTCATTAGACGGTCTATACTGGTCCTCTTGAATGTGCTCTTCCCACAGTTTTGCATCAGCTTTGTTTCTGGACCTGCAAAAGGGAAACAGAAACAAGCAAGAAATCAAATGATCTGCAGTCACAAGGTTTATGATTTCCACTACAGTAGTTCCCTATTAATGCGTGTCTGACCTCCAAACAGCACCAGTCCAAAGCACCACTCGGTGTTCCTCAGGGTGCAGCCTCGCAGCAGGATTTTCTCATTATCGAGTGAATATTTCTGACCTGCAAAGCTCAGCACTCCAGTGAAGCGGTCGAGGCGGTTGTTGGGGGGTTCACAGCGAACCTCACCTTGAGGAAAGGAGGTTTAAGATGCTGCTCAAAATGACTATTTATAGATTCAAATAAATACATTTACACTAAAAAAAAAACTAGGTTTACTGTAAATGTACTGCACTTTGTATCTGTGTGTGTGTGTGTGTGTGTGTGTGTGTGTGTGTGTGTATTTATAAAGCAGTCCTGCAACAGTCTCACCATTAAAGTCTGCCAGTTTTTCAATATCATCCCCCAGGTCTCCTGTCACTGGGAGGGCCTGCCTCACCTTCAGGTTAGTCTCTCTGAGGAAGAGGAGCAGAGAAAGTAAAAAAAGGAAGAAGAAAGATGGCTGCATAAGTGGAAGAGAAAGTGGAAGGGACGAGGGAGGGAGCGGGTTAACAAAGGGTGAAACAAGATGATGGCAAAAAAAGGAAAAATGGACTAACCCATCGAGCTCTGCTGTCTCAATGTACACAAGGTTGAGGGGTTCACTACTGGAGAGCAACAAGAGGTCAGCCTGAAATTACAAAGGATTTATCAATGACAAAAATCTGTCTTTTTATTTATCATAGCACTGTTACCACATATATAGTATATTCTATATAAGGTAGTGTTCAGCAGATTTGTGATCAATAAGAGAGAACAAAAGCACTTCTATCAAAGAATCCGTGCAGGATTTTATTGTAACTTAATTAAAAACTTTATTTGCTTTTACTGACATCAATGATTGTTGTTTCTTCTTTTGGAAAACATTAAAATTACAATATAATAAACTTCCCCAAAACCTAATTTGGTTATGCTTCTGTTACTTTGAACAGACATGCTAAAAATTCACTGAGTCAACCCACAAGAACAAAATAAAACATCAAGAGGAAGTCACAATAAACCGTAACACAATGAAAAACAGTACAGGTTATATTCTACATGTTGGGGAAGAGAAAAAAAAAAGAAGTAATTTCACCCTTTAACCCTTTACTTACTGTGACAAACTGATTGTTTTCCAGTTTGATGATGTCTCCCACTTGGACATTCATCCATTTCTCACTCCCGAGCCTGAGAACAGGAACAGGTTGTTAAGTATGTGTGGATGGACAGTGTGTGTGTGTGTGTGTGTGTGTGTGTGTGTGTGTGTATGTGTAACCAGCTGTGAGGTTGCTGCAAAGTAAAAGGTATCACTTTCCCTTTTCTTTGAAGACTGTCAGGAAACAAATGCTCTGAGGGTTCATAAATAACCAATGAACACCAAGGTCATCTTAATATTAGTCATTTTCCTTTGCTGGATGTTCCTGCCAGTTTCCTGTATTATCTCTCCATGTTTATATCTGCCAATAATAGTGGGAGTTTTTAATAGTTGGCTGGAACTGGATACTTTTCAGAGTTTTCCATTACATGTTTCTGTTCACATTGGTGTTTCACATTCCCACAGCTGACATCTTTTACTATTTTTTTTTTTTTTAAAGTTAAGTAACCTTTACCAGTACATTTTGCATTAGCACCAACTTTCAGTGGAAAAAAAAGAAATCTTGACTTGAGAAGAAAGCAAAAGAATCCATAATTTGAACTCAAGTTATAAACCAACATTTTGGTCTGTTATACAGTGTGTAAGTGCCTTGAGGGAACTGTTGTGATTTGGTGCTATATAAATAAAATTGACTTGTATTGAAAATATAAATATTAACAATATATATTGTATATTGAAAACCTTTTCAGTTTTTGGCACTGTGGTGATGACATTTGTGATCATCACTATGGCCACTGATGGGAGTTTGCCCTTTGTTCTTATGATTAGCAAGCAAAATAATTCAGACTTTATAACAAATGAAAATATTAATTATTCATGTTGTGATTTTTGTCCAGACAGAAGCATTAGTCTGGAAATATTTTACATTTTCTCACTTTAGACATTTGATGTGTTTTCTATGTTCTGTTGTGAATAAAATGTGGGTTTATGAGATTTTCAAATCATTGCATTCTGTTTTTATTTATATTTTATACAGTGCCCCAGTATTTTAGGAATTGGGATTGTAGTTAAAGTCTCTGGAGCTCTGATAGGAGCCCTTCACTGGAAACCATTACATGTGCTGTCTGTAAAGGAATGGCTCTTCTTTCTGGTTTAATCAGATATCATGAAAGTGGAATGAGGATTTGTGCTTCAATAATATATGAATAATAAACGTTAAAAAAAAGGATCACAAAAAAGACCTTTAAAAAGTCAAAAGGCTCATCAAATAAAACAAAATACAAATTTAAACACTATTCTGTTTATTCTATTTTGTAAAAGAACTTGCATCATCTTTTGAAGCTCTACATTTCTGATTGTAATTTCTTTATTCAAACTAAGACAAGCAAAGAATCATGATTAAGATGATTTTTATTTATATTATTTTCCCCCAAAGTTGGGAAAAAACTGCCTTATAGCAGCCAAAACATTAAACACAACCTATAAGAAAAGTGCTTAAATAGAGTTGAGTAGCTCAATAAAATGCAATAAGATATGACAAGACAAAATCACTCAGTAAGAATTAATTAAATTATTCATTTTACTGGTAATTTTCAATTAAATAGAAAAAAAGTGAATAAAATAAAGTAGAGCTCAATAAATCTAAATCTAAATGAAAAATAGAACACTGTGTAAAAAGATGAATATAATGACATAAGGAGCTAAATGAGTAAAACTCTAAACACAATAAATACAGGTATTATGGTATGAGTTAGGAAACATTTCTTGTATCTCTTCTTGTGGCAGCACAGCTGAGTCAGTGTTCCACCAATGGTTAAACACAGCCTAATGAATGGGACACACACTTCTGTGAAATAAACCATGTCCTCCATTCCTAAGAATCAAGCATTCTTTATTTTGCATATTTAACAAAAGAAAGCATTGTGTCCACAGGAAATAAACTTCACCCTGCAGCTGCTTCCCATTGTGGACTAAACAGTGAGTACAAGCAAGGCAACCAGGAGGAAAGGAAGACACCACATTCATGAAAATATTTTTATCCACTGCACCTTTCATATGTAAAAATACAAATGGTGACTTTGTCTCTTCCTTCATTATTACATCATCACAGTATTATGGTCTTGGGTTAACATCCTGTATTTTAAGATCATGTCCTCTGAAAATGTTTCTTGAAATTTGGGGACTCCACAGCATTTCTACATGTCTGGCAATTTTGAGGAAGGCTTAGAACAATTATCACTTCTGATAATAGCCCTTAAATATTTAATATTTACCCTTAAATATTTAACCTCACTTGATGTATAATGTTTAATTCTTCTGATAATAGCCCACCGCAGTGGATATTTTATATCCTTTTGGGTATGTTTTCATTATTAAATTCCTGTATTTTCCTTCATGTGCTCCAATATAGCCACAGGAAGCAGCTGCAGGATGTTGGGCAGCACTTATTTTATTGCTGGTCTTATGTCTACCATTTCAAATATGTGAGGTATGCTCTATTTTTACTTGGCATCTGATAGATACATGAGCTGTATTCCACCTTAAGAGCTGAAACAATCAAATACTGTGAATTTGAGGATTTATTCTGAGCTTTTTTGTAACCAAAGTACAAGTACAGGATATCCAAGGAGATTCGCTGAAGACCACCCACATGTACATGAAAACTCTAATAAATACACAAAAACCAGGACTTATCTGCCTGAAGCTTTAAGTGTATGAGGATATGATTTATAGCACACACACACTTGCATTTAAACACACACACAAACTTACTTTCTATCAATAAGGACTTGGACTTTTCGATTGTTGACTCGATTGTCGCTCCTGTGGCGATTCTGGCAAACAAAACACAATGATAGGACTGAGTCAGAAAAGGTCAAAGGAAACTCAAACTCAGTTCACCGATTTGTTAATTTGTTACGACAAAACTCCCTTTAAATGTATCTGTCACCAGCTAACAGATAGAGTGAGAGAGAAGAGATGACACTCCACATTGCAGAGGGTTTGAGCTGAATTAATCCTCAGACTCTTTGATAAACCTCAACTTCCCTCCTAGACTCTCCACCATGATGACACTTCTTTGTCTTGTCTCATAAGAGTCTGGTTTTTACTTACTATTTATTTCTGTATGTGAGACAGAGAGGTGGCCACTGAGTTATAATTGAGAGGTGATCTTCCTTTTGTAATTATATTCAAATTTCAAAAAGGTTAAAGGTGGTTTATCTACAGGGTGGGCCATTTATATGGATACACCGTAATAACATGGGAATGGTTGGTGATATTAAAGTCCTGTTTGTGGCACATTAGTATATGTGAGGGGGCAAACTCCCCAAGATGGGTGGTGACCATGGTGGCCATTTAGAAGTCGGCCATCTTGGATACAACTTTTGTTTTTTCAATAGGAAGAGGGCCATGTGACACATCAAACTTATTGGTAATGTCACAAGAAAAACAATGGTGTGCTTGGTTTCAACGTAACTTTATTCTTTCAT
>VUQS01034016.1:0-19718 GCA_015108495.1 Heterochromis multidens
TTAGTAGCAATAGAAGTAATGAAGTAATTGTTTTTTGTATGACTTTATCAGTCTCTCACATCGTTAGAGAGGAATTTGGGGATGAAGTTTGGACTTGATTGTTTTTGTTCCAGTCATTCCTGTAATTTTCCTGTTGCATGACCCAGTTTCAGCCAACTTTAGCTGTCAGACAGATGACCTCACATTTGACTCTAGAAAACCTCGGTATACAGAGGAGTTCATGGTCGACTCAGTGACTGCAAGGTGTCCAGGTCCTGTGGCTGCAAAACAAGCCCAAATCATTACCCCTCCACCACCGTGCTTGACAGTTGGTATGAGGTGTTTGTGCTGATCTGATCTGTTTGGTTGACGCTGTGAATTATGGCCAATCATCTCCACATTGGTCTCCTCTGTCCAAAGGACATTGTTGTAGAAGTCTTACTATTTGTTCAGATGCAACTTTGCAAACCTAAACTGTGCTTTCATGTTCTTTTTAGAGAGGAGATGCAACCCTTCCAAACAAGCCATACTTGTTCAGTCTTTTTCTAATTATACTGTCAAGAACTTTAACATTTAACATACTAACTGAGGCCTGTAAACTCTGAATTGTACCTCTTGGGGGTTTTTTTTGCAGTTTCTGCAAAAGTGAGCATTGCACACTCTGGCATTGTGGTGAATTTTCTGTGAGGTCCACTCCTGTGAAGATTGCCTTACAGTATTAAAAGTTTTCCTCTGTTGAATAATCTTTCTCGCTGTAGAATGATGGCCTTTCAAGTTGTTTGGAAATGGCTTCGTAACCCTTCCCAGCCCGTAACCCTACCCTGCTTCTGCATTTTGGCTTAATTTTGTTAATTAAATAATGACATTGTGTAATGTTTCATGTGTTGTTGTTCATCTGAGTTTGTATTTAAATATTTCAGAACCTGGTAAGGACCAGATGATTTTTTTATTCTATCCTGATAGAATTGAAAGAGCATGTTCTTTCTTTTTCACATGACTATATATACTGTTACTATTGTTTTAATAATAAGGTCATTGTAGGTACATGTTATCCCTGTGAGAAGCACAGAAGTCCCACCCACCTGCTGTTCAACCCTACTGCAATTGAGGGGCAGTCAATTAGAGAGAAGGGGGCTAAAACACCTTGTTTCGCACAGTGAATAAATTGAGGGACTGCATCGAGACCCAGTAAACAATAAACAAGGATTATTTTTGTGAATCATGCAAAACTACTTTAGCTGAATCTAACACTAAACTCTTTAAGCAGGAAATTAGCGTAATAGGTCCCCTTTTCCACATGATCGTGAGAGTAAAGACCTTACAAGACCTATACACATTAGACTGAAGTGATACAGTGAAACTGAATATTAAAGAACGGCTTTTGTTTGTTCCATTGTGATGATCCTGGAATAAAAAAATTTCATACTGAAAAGACATCATCTTTATAAACATGCGCACACACACACACACACACACACACACTAGCAGGAGTTCAGTCGCCATGGTATCCATCACCCACAACCTCCTCCTCTCTCACTCCCTCTGTCTAGTATATTCTCTCCCCATCCCCCTCGCCAAGCTCTAATCCACAGGCAAGAGGCATAGGGGCTGCTGCTCCCATCATGCTTTGCAGTAGGAAGCAGGAAGAAGCCAGAGACTGTCAGCAAGCAGCAGAGTGGACGACAGTACAGAGGAAAATAGACTGATGGTGAATGAGGAGGCAGCACACAGGGAGTTATGGACAGTGTTGCCTCTAGGACACGTTCAAGCTCCTTCTCTCTGGGTAAGTCCTCCCTCACTTTGCTTGTGTTTAACCACAACTGTGTCAAGAAATCATGATGAAGCATGTAGAAAGAGGAGCAGGCTTGCAGACATATGGATGCTGCTGGTGGATTTAAAGGGGCAGTGCAGTAATCCTTTCAGGTGGAACAAGATAAGGGGTTTTTTTTTTTCCTTTACTGAAAGGGATCAGCAAATGCTACAAGACTGGAGGAACCTGTCGCTTGTAAATGGTTAGTCGTGTAATAGTTGTGGAAAGCAGGAAGTGACACTGCATTTGCCTTTGAGGTTTCTATAGTGTTACAAAGGCGAGTGCAGTATTAACATTGCAATAGTGACTAAGATAAAGAAGTGAACTGCCATATCTCACTCCTGTACTGACAATTATGTCATTCAGTCTAGCATATAATGCACTGAGGGACACACCCACCCCCTCCACACACAGAGAGACACATTGTCTTTTACAGTGAATTTCAGCCATATTTATTGTCCCTCATAGACTCATTCAGATCAGCAAGCAGATAACGAACAATCTTTTAAAATGGAAGTGCCAAAATTTGCATGTTTGTCCCTCTGGAGGAATTAATTTGAAAAAAAAAAAACAAAACAAAACATTAGCTACTTGAATTTAAAAAATTTCCACATCTTCCAATTTGGCCATCATTTCTACCTTAAGAAACAACAGTTTTACTGGAGAATTTTATCCACTGGATAAATTTCTGAGGTTTTATGCTTTTGATTATAAGTAAGTCAAGTTTAGAGTTTTAAAAACTTCTTCAGGGCTCCTTCGTTTCAAGTTTGTTTGCTCCTTGGAGGCAAAATATAAAGAAATGAAGGGTTGCTGAAGATTTTTGCACAGCACTGTAATTGGAATGAAACATGTTTCATATTGCTCCAGTGGTCCGATGAAAATTGATAGCACTAGAACATGTACAGCTATGTCTGGATATTTAACATTCATCGGGTGCCAATTTATTCCTGTGCAACTCAGTGAATTTCATGTATTCAGTGCATAAAGGCTCCTTAAACCTTGGCTCAGCTCTATCATGATGGCATACCCTGTCATCAGTTTTTACTTTATTATTATTATTTTATTTACCAGGTTATCACAAAGAGACAGATAATCAGTCCCTGTCACACCATCAGCCACTCTGGAAACACCAATTAACCTGACAACATGTCTTTGAACAAAAGTAGAACCTTCTTGCTATGAGCTGACGGATGCACCTTTGCGCTGCCAAGGTATTTGTTTTATTGGCTTACTCATGTAACTAATCTAAGTATGTTATCAAGTTTAGTTAGTGTTCTCTGTATTCTACTCTCTTGTAGTTTACTCCAAGATAAAGTGCTTCTACCATGGAGTAAACTGTATAGTGCTTTAAAGGCTCATGCACACATGCAAACCCAGGTGGATTTATCAGAATCTCAGGGTTCAGTATCTTGCCCAAGGACACTTACAATACGGATGGAGAAGCTGGGGATCAAATCACTAACCTGAATAGATGATAACCCTCATTAAATCCTGAGCCACCGTAAACAGTAAGATTTTGGGGGCCAAGGGTAAGAACCAGTGAGGAGTGTAAGTGGTTCATCCAGGAGATGCAACTGAGATGTGACTGAAACAAATAGTATTGCTTGTTTGCAAGTGATTAAAAAAAAACAAACTCCTGAGTAATTTCAGACTTCTTAAAGTCAAGTTCTGCATGGTTAAATGTGTATGATTTGACACTACAATCATTTCAAAAGGCAAGTCTAATTTACTTTATCTGAAAAAATCTTTATATCTTCTTGCCTTTGTTGACAGCCGTCCTGAAAATGGCCATCATCTTGTGATTTGGTTAATTTGGCTAATGTTCTTTATCAAAGGTAATCAGTATTGGTACTTGTATCCAACTGTGAACGATTTCCCTGTAATGTTAAGTTTTCAGCTGCACTAACATTCCCAGCTCAGTTCTTTTTCCTCCAAATACCATTTTGTCATTAAAGATTTCCTTAGTTTTGTTCAAACCACATTTAGATTGACGTTCTTCATTCAGAATACGCTTAATAGTTTTGTTCCTTCGTGCCCTGCCAACATTTATCTTCATATTATAAACCCTGGGTCACAGCTGCAACAGCAACAACAAAACATCCCTTGAGGCTGTTTCGCTATTAAATTTAACTCTGTGATAAACTGTGGCTATTAAATAAAGAGAATGATGCTGGTTCAGCACATGTAAATCAGTATTATCATTTAGGACCTACACCTCATAATTCTTTTCTTGTACTATCTTATCTAAATGGTTTTATTAGTAGTATATGGCGTTGCGATCAGTTAAAAAGAATGTTTTCAAATGCCTGTGAAAAATTAAATCCACCCTGTAATATGAAGGACCCAGACAGGCAGGTTTGACATGTTTGTTTGTTTATTTATTCACAATGTGTTTCACTTTCTTGTCTGGCTGGCAGCTTTTCAGCTGCGTACCTCCAGCTCTGTTCCCGTTCAGCCCTCTCGTCAGGTCCCAGCATCCTGCTAATATAGAGGGGAGGCATGATTAGATGATGGCAGACTGCAGTGCTGGCTAGCCTCCCCTGACACCACGCCCTGAACCCACTGCTCCACCCCTCTCCTGCAGCTGAGCTGCAAACCACACCACCGCCACACACCCCATGATTCGGTAACTTGTAAAACCACCTTTAGCAGCAGTGACTGGAAGTAATCGTTTCTGCTGATAAAGTATGACTTTTAGGAATTTTGGCCTACTCTTCTTTACAAAGTTACTTAAGTTCATTGAGGTTTGTGGGCATTCATTTAAATACAGCTCTCTTAAGGTCTTGCTACAGCATTTGAGCGGACCATTGCAGCACCTTGGTTCTTTTCTTTTTCAGCCATCCTGTTGAAGAATAGCTGCTGTGCTTGGTATCATTATCCTGTCGCATGACTCAGTTTCAGCCAAACGTCTCCACTTTGGTCTCATCTGTCCAAAGGACATTGTTCCAGACGTCTTGTACTTTGTTCAGATGCAATTTTGCAAATCTAAGCCGTGCTGCTATATTCTTTTTAGCAAGAAGATGCTTTTTTTGGCAAACCATCCCAACCAATCATAATTCAGTCTTTATCTAACTGTACTGTCATGAATTTTAACATTTAATATGCTAACTGAGGCTTGTAGAGTCTGAGATGTTGCTCTTGGGTTTTTTGCAATTTCTCTGAGCGTTGCACAGTCTGACTGTGGGGTGAATTTGCTGGGACGTCCACTCCTGGGAAGTTTGTGGCATCATGTTAACACACACCTGAATGTATGTGTAGGTTCTCAGTTGTCCAGGTCATGAGAGTCTCAAGAGCTTGAAAAGAAGGCAACTGGACTTCTTTAAATTTGTGAAGATGTTTCACTTCTCATCCACGAGGCTTCTTCGGTTCTAAAACAACTGGTGGAGAGTCCCAGGTAATAAACCCTTAGTGGGGACTGTCCCCTTTGGAGGTGGCCCTAACAGGCTTTAACCCACTGTTGATCATGTGATTCATCAATTGAGCCAAGGTGTAAAAAAAAAAAGGCATGGGTCATTACCATAATTAATTGCCAACATTGTTTTTCAAGACCACATACCTGAATGCTCCAGACCAGCAAACTGCCAAAACTTCTGCTTTTATAAAAGTCGCTCATGATCAGTTAATCAAGTGCATTTGTTTAGCAGGACCTGACTGATACGTACCCTCTTAATTCCTATGGAAAAAGTAAGGGTGCACTTCTTTCACAGGTCATCTGAGAACACAAATCACTTTTTACTACAATCAACTTTCATCCATTCATTCAGCACTTCTATGCCTTTAAACACTTTTTAACTATCACATTCACACTCTGTATCTTGTCTAGGGACACTTTGAAATGCAGAGTGGAGTAGCCAGTGATCGAACCATTAATTTGATTAGTAGATGACCTTTTCTACCTACTGAGAGCAGCAGCAGGACCAAACAGATCAGACTGGCACAGGAATCAATGACAATGGATATTGTGATTATTGTGGTTATCTGATTAGGTCAGAAACATCATGAAAAGGAGGACCGGGGGTGGCTTGCAAATGAACGGCAGCATTAAGACTTGAGGAGCCTAAATATTGGACCTAGATTAGATTTACCAACTGGATGTGTGAAAAGGCATCAGGAATACATGCTTAATGCCACACTTGCAGACTCTGGATAATGCAATTTACCAATGTTTCATGAACATCTCACATACAAAAGCTTATTGGAATGAGCTGCTAATATTAAACAGCTTAAACTTGAGCAGGAATATAACAACTGCTCATCCAAACAACTTTACACTTCACAGTGCACTGCCTTGGGTCACTAAGAATACACCTACCAAGTATGAAGTAGAACAGCTGCATAGCTGTTGAAAAACGCTTGTTCAACCTGTTAAAGTGCACTAAGCTCAGTGCAAAAAATATCAGGACTTTTTCACTGATCATTCAGAAAGATTTTAACCAGAAAGTAATCTCATTTGAGCCCGAAGCAGCTCTCACAGTCCCCTGTTAGGGGAGATCGGCTTCAGAAAGTTACTGATTCAATCAGTAACAGTGCTAGTGAGTCAGTATAGGTACTTCAGTTTGTAAAAGGCTGATGTCTCACAGTTTCTCTGCAATATTCAGTCTAAAAAAAGAACACTTTCAATGTTCGTGCACACTGCTGCCAAATGTTATGTTAGCACATTTTGACTGCTGAATTTGTTTTTCCTCCTCCAAGGAGCCTTTGATTTTGCTTTTACAGCTTTCTTGAAGCAGGTAACGCCTTGCAAAACAGTATGTATACCATTATTTTCATCAAATGTAGGAAAAGTGTTCCCTTCCCTTCTTTAATGAGGGGGATTCAGAATCACAATTAGATAATTCCCATGCTAATGAAGCAATTTGAAACCTGCAGCTGCCTATAAGACAACAAAAAGAAATGTAAAATGGTTAGTAGGGTACTAATGCTTTTTTATTCAGAAGCACAAATTCCATATTTATTGTAAATCCTAATTAAATGTGCTTTGATGTGGCAACAGGCAGCTAAATATGAAAAAATAAATAGCAAAAATAGTACTATGTCAAGTTTTGCTTTGTATTACACGACACAACCATTTTTAAATGATTACATGTAAGCGTATTAAAACTTTTATCAATTACTGAACCTTTTGCCTTGTATGGCTGGTATGATAAGGTCAGATGAGGTTAAGATCATGTCATGTCCATTGCTCAGTTGCAAATTCATTAATGCACTATTTGTGCACTATTACACGCTCTGTGGGTGTTTCTTTTTTTTTATAAGTCATGTGGGAACAAATCATTGTTGGTTCCACTTGTGATATACAAAGACCATTTAACTCACAAGCGACATGAGTTTATTTCATAGAAAGCTGTTTCCCAACAGCAATTCTCTGCTTCTTACACCTCGGTCGCGGCTTATCTTCTGTTTGCCTTGTAATTCACTCTTGTCTACAAGAAGTATTTAAATAATATAGACATGTTGACACAGAGTTTGTGTCCATTTTCACATTGCAAACACAACCATGGGCCGGGCCATCCAGCAGGGCAGATAAACACTGTAAACCAGTAAAAAAAATGACTTGATTTAACCTCTCACCAATAAACACACTTGCATATAAATACAAGACACACCCACTCCCAGCAATCAGGCCAGTAGGGAGGGGGAACAAAGGGCTGCTCTTATCTCACTATATATATTCCACTCTCACATTGACTGGTCTGACTGCTTGGATGACATCTCAGATTTGAGCTGCAGCACGAACAGAAACATACATGCAGAGTTGATCTGAATATGACACAGTAAAGACTTCTGCTTGTAGTTGTGCCAGTGACTCTGCAAGTAAGTACATTATTACATTTTGCTCACTGGAACTTTTCTGTGAATTTAGATTTGGACGTAGAGGAAGTTTGGGAATTCAAAGTTAGTTTGTGTTTCAATGGGAAAATTAGAAAAGCACCTAAGAACAGTTCAAAATGATTGTTGATACATGCTGATCATCAAAACTAGGCAGTGAGAGTAGTTCTGATGGTCTGCAGGCACAAGATTTCAGATCATGTTTCAGAGGTGTTAATGATCATTTATAATGTTACAATTTTCAGCGAGAGCCAAATTATACCTATGGTATTAAGCCAGCATGGAGCAGTTGCGTGACACATTTTAGCTTAGTCATTGTTTTTCTCTCTAAATGTTACCTCACTGTTATGTTTGACATCATATCTGTTTAGAAAAATGCTTGACTGCAGGATGACTTAAATATATGCGTAATGACTTGCAATACGACCGGTTTTCTGAGTTGACTTCAGCTTCAAAGCAAGCTGCCTGTTGAAGGAATGTTGGGTTTTTGACACATCGTCAGCTTTGCTCCTCATGTGGAATAGCACATTTTCTGTGTTACAGTCTGTGTTATATTTCTTTATACTTTAGACCATAGTGATACTATGTCTCTAATAAACAATTAGATCACTTTTTGTGATATACACCGTCAACATTGGAAGATATTTTGAGATTAAATAAAAGTGGGATGGACTTCAAGGTGAATTCTAAGCAGCTGAGATGTGCTTTTATCACGATTAAAGGACATTGATTAGAAACGGCTGGCTGTCACACCTTTAATCAGTTGGTTTCAGTGCTGTTCAGGGCTGACACTGAACTAAATGTTATTTGTTTGGGTCCTCAGTGTGAGTCCTGTTCCTCGAAACAGTCAATCTTTACAGATTGTTTATGCTGGTGGGGGTGAGCTACCACACAAACAGCAAGGCAGCTCTTGTGCTCTTGATTTCTTTTTGTGTGTTTTTCATCAAGGGTCACAATTTATCTCCTGTGTCTTCTATCAGTTAGAAACTTCAGGTGAGATTTATAACACCCATACGAACGTAGACTGGGCTCTTTGTTGGTTTCTTCAAAGGGGTTGTTTCTGTGCAACGTGAACAGTTTTTGACTGCAAAGTAAAACTACCCAGAGACCATGAGTTAAAAAAAAACAAAAGAATTAAAACCATGGTAAAAGTTACATATGCTCACTTAAAGCTGCAGAACTAATCACAAACAAAAACAGCAAATATATAAAAGATAAACAGAGGAATAATTCCTCTTGATCCTTTGAGTACATAAGAGGCAGTGCTGCCGCAGGAAGTCTATATCACAGCACATACCAGCGTTGTGATGGCAGAGGCAGATTAGACGTAATTTTTTTTTTTTTTTTATGGTTTCTGAGACAAGTTATCTTAGCTGCAGCACTGCTGCTACTGAAAACAATTAACCTTGTAAAAAAAAGACTTCTGCCCTCCATTATTATTGAGCATCAGGAATGTGCTGACCACATGATCAATAAGTTAAACTAGGTGCAACAGTAATAGCTTTTCAAAGCTAGTTTTCCTTACAAGTGGTAAACCCACTTGTAAGATCTGATAATCTCCCTTAGAATACATTACAAATTTAAAAAGGACAAAAAGTTTTTTAAAAAATCAAAGGTTTAGTTAATATAACACTTCAGTAAATAGTATTAAGATTTTATTACAATAAATGTTAAGACATTTGAGTGACTAACAAGCCTGTGAAACTGTGAAAGTGTAGTACTTTGCTCATGGCTCAGAGTTCCTACTCTACTAGGAGACTGACTGAGACAATTATAGGAGGAAAAATCAAACAGAGAGGGGGCCACCAATACACCTGGCTCAAAAAACCCTTTCCTCCACATAGTCCTCATTTATAAAATAGCTAGCCAGTGATGAAGAACCACTTGCTGCTTAAAGTAGCAAAGAATAAAAATGGACAATACATTTTTAAGATTTATTATTAGCTTTTTAGCCTTTTTTAGACAAGAAATAAGAGAGAGAGCAAAGAGTCTGGGGCCCCTGCAGTAGCCTTTAGTGATAACCAGGTGAGCTATAAACAAACATGTTATGCTATGCTTCATTTAGACAATTTGAATCCAGTTTCAGTGATAGTTTTAAACCTATGACAAATTTTAGGCTGGGAATTCATGTAGTAAAGCTTATAAATTGGCAGTGGATGTGAGGTAGACAAAGTGCTTCAAGCGCATAGAATATGGTTAAAATGTGGCTTTTGGTCTAAAGTGGTCAGTAAGTATATAAATGCAAGTATGTCACATTTAGTCAAAAACTAAATATTGGTGAAAAACATTTTGACCTGATGATGGAAGTACTGTTCCAGATTTCACAGTTCATTTGTATCTGTTGAGACATTTCACTCAGCAAATGTCACCAAAACACGTTAGGATTCATTGTCTGGGAACATCAGATATTTGTAGGCTACAAAACACTTAAAGGAAAAGCTGATGGCTCGGAGATTTAGGGTTCGTCCTCTGAGCAATATGAATCCCTGAACCTAAAATGCAAAACGTTAACTCAGTGTCGCAATATATCAAAATATAAACTTCACCACAGTCATTAGGCTTCATCTACTGGGAGCCATGAAGGTTTGTACAAACTTCATGGAAATCCATCCAATAAACCTATTGGATTTTTTTAGATATGACAAAGTTAACTCAAACAGACACACATTGCCAAAATGCCTACCCTTTAAAATGTTGCAGAGTTAGTTTTCCATCCATTCTCTTAACTGCTGTTCTAGCTGTTATTGGGTGAAAGGCACAGCACATACTGGATAGGTCTGGATAGGCATTCCTTTCCATTTATATTTCTCTTTTCCAAAACCAACACCGGGGTTCATTTCATAGTGACTGCACTCATGTTTTGTCCTACTGTCCTTATAAGGACATTATCAGTGTTTTCCCATAGTTTTGGTCTTCAGTAACCTTGTCCCCACTCATCCCCAACATAGCCGCAATAAAAAAAAAAGTGTAGGGATATAAATATTGATAAGCTGTGTTACACTTGTGCCCAATATATCAAAAATTTTTTGCCTTTTAAACATGAATGTAAATAATTTATTGTTGTCCATATTGTATTTAAATCTAATTTAAAAACAGGATAAACCACCAAACAGTGAAAATACTTTTTCTCTATGCGTGTGAGTGTGAGTGTGGAAAGTGAGGAAGTTGAACTCCACAGTAATGGCACATCTTGTCACTGACTAACCAGTTGCTTTTCAAGGGCGCTAATTAACCCTTGCCCAGCTAGAAAGACAGTGTGCAGTTAATTCATAACCCTGAGTGAACATTCTCACACAGAGTTCTGAATCAGCAGTTAAAAGGATGTGAAAGAACGCACAAAGAAAAAATACATCAACAAAATTACACTATGTCATCACAAAAACTAGGGACTGTTGCAGAGAACAGCATTTGCACATCATGAGATCTAAGGTGAGGAATCCATAAAAGACTGGAAGTATTTGTTGCTTGGTCCAAGCTGGAATTTTAGATAGAAAAGGTTTAAAACATTAACTGGACCATTTTGACAGCATTCAACACATTTGTTAGATCACAGAGAGTGAGTGAGTGAGTGCACTCAAGTGAGAATCACTGAATATAAATCTGTTTGTCCTTCTCTTTCCCAGGAGCACAGCCGACCACTTCATCTTCCACCCCTCCCTTTTCCTCAGACTGTGCTCCCTCCTCTTACTCTCTGAGACCATGGAGGAAGCCCCCAAGGCCACAGAAACCCCACTGACCCAACCACCTCTCTTGGAGCGGCGAGTTCGCCAGCGAAAGCCTGCAGTTTCAGTCCTCAAATCGAAGCTGAAGCAAGCTGTAACTTGCTCCGTGCCCAGAGTCCGATCCACCCTGACGGGGTTCTTCCCGGTGGTGCACTGGCTGCCTAAATACAAGCTCAAAGAGTATGTCTGGGGTGATGTTATGTCCGGGATGATTGTGGGTATCATCTTGGTACCGCAGGCCATTGCCTACTGCCTGTTGGCAGGGGTGGAGCCCATCTATGGCCTATACACCTCATTTTATGCCAATATCATCTACTTCCTCATGGGGACATCTAGACATGTGTCTGTGGGGATCTTCAGCCTCATGAGCCTTATGGTTGGACAGGTAATAAATCAGAATCTAGTGAATCTCCCACATGTATGTTAAGCATGTTGCTTCACTGTGAGCTAAAACCTAAAATCAGTGCATCTCTTTCTTTTTCTGTTCTGAAAGACAAATCAGTGGGATTAAGACAGCCTATATGCATAATGTATGATTATTGTAAAAGTATATTTGAAAAATATTCAGCATGCATTGGAAGGAAGTTTTAATTTTAAATATTCACAAAGCTATTTACATGAAATAATGCAATATATTTCATTATATCATTGAGGATTATCATTTTTATTGCTGTACAGTATGACTCTTGAAGGTTTGAAGTTGTCATTTTCTTCTTTTCTGCAGGTGGTGGATAGGGAGGTGTTCCTGGCAGGTTTTGATCTCAGTGAGGACTCAGCAGTGTCTAATCGAGATGTCTTTAATGATACACTAGGCACAAACGTCACATTTGGTAAAGCTCACAGTGTGGAGTTAATGGGTATGCAGTGTGGGAAGGAGTGTTACGCCATCAGCATTGCTGTTGCTGTTACATTCCTGGCTGGTGTGTACCAGGTAAAAGTGTTTTCTGTGTATTATTTTTTTCATACATCTTTGTTTGCAAGGTGCACACACAGATACAGTGCTGTGAAAAAAGTTTTTGCCCCCTTCCTGATTTCTTAGTTTTTTACATATTTGTCACACTTACATGTTTCAGATCATCAAACAAATTTTAATATTAGACAAAGATAACCTGAGTCAGTAAATGAAAAAATGCAGTTTTTAAATGATGATTTCATTTCTTAAGGGAAAAAGGTTATCCAAACTCACCTGGCCTTGTGTGATAAAGTAATTGCCACCTAATCCTAATAACTGGTTGGGCCAGCCTTGGCAGCAAGAACTGCAATCAAGCATTTGTGATAACAGGCAATGAGTCTTTCACATCACTTTGCAGGAATTTTGGCCCACTCTTCTTTGCAGAATTGTTTTAATTTGGTTACACTGGAGAGTTTTCAAGCATGAACGGCCTGTTTAAGGTCATGCCAAATCATCTCAATCGGATTTAAGTCTGGACTTTGAATAGGCCACTGCAAAACCTTTATTTAATTTTTTTTTAGCCATTCAGAGGTGGACTTGCTGGAGTGTTTCAAAACATTGTCCTGCTGCATAACCTGAGTGTGCTTAAGCTTCAGGGCACGATCTGATGGCTGGACAATCTCCTTCACGATTTTCTGGTAGAGAGCAGAATTCATGGTTCCATCAATTACAGCAAGTCGTCCAGGTCTTGAAGTGGCAAAGCAGCCCCAGACCATCACACTACCACCACCATGTTTGACTGTTGTTTATTAAATGCTGTGTAAGTTTTACACCAGATGTAACAGGACTCAAACCTTCCAAAAAGTTCAACTTTTGTCTCATCAGTCAACAGAATATTTTCCCAATTACTTTTTCACGGCACTGTATGCACCTGAAAGCAGTCTTTCCTTAACCAAAACCAGTGTGCAGAATTTCCCAAACATAGATGAAGGTCTAGATGCAGACCCCAAACTGTGGTGTCATACTCACATATTTTTTACACCCACCCCAACTTGACTTGTAGTGGTATATAGTAGTGTTTTTAAGGGTGGTTCCTCTTTAGTGTCTAGTGCACCTGAATAATGTGGCCTGGCCAATGGTTTCATGTTACTACAGTGATAAGGCTTTTCATTAAGGATGGTAAAACAATACAGTACAGTTATACGAAGTGTTTCTGTCAAAGCATAATTATTAAGATGATGATCTCATAGCTTTTGCATTAGAATTTGTTCAGTTTTCTGGTGTTTATTCTTTTCCTTTTTGGTCTTACATTTTTAGTCTTGTCAAACTGCACTTTGGTTTCTATTTGCTTCTCAGCCGAGCCTTTTCACAAATCGATCACAACATCTGCAGCCGCTTAACAAACCAGCATGTCTGTTTTTTTCCCTGTCTCAGCTGTGTTTCTTTTTCTTTGTCTCCTTTATATCATTATCTCCTTGACAGGTTTTGATGGCAGTGCTTCGGCTGGGATTTGTCTCAGTTTACCTTTCGGCTCCTATGCTTGATGGCTTTGCCACCGGGGCCTCCTTCACCATCCTGACCGTGCAGGCTAAATACCTGCTGGGTCTAAAGATTCCTCGTCACCAGGGCTATGGCACAGTAGTCGTTACCTGGATCAACATCTTCTCCAACATTCACAAGACCAACCTGTGTGACCTCATCACTAGTGCCCTCTGTATCTCAATATTAGGTCTGCCACTGAGTATCATGTAACCTGGATCAAATCTTTGTTTTCTTTAATATGGAATAACAATACATTTTTACTACAGTGGCAGGGAAGGAGATCCAGGAACGCTATAAGGATCGTCTGAAGATCCCTCTACCCACTGAGCTTGTAGTAGTGGCTGGCGCTACACTGGCCAGTCATTTTGGGGACCTGAACAGCCGTTACAGCTCTAGTATTTCTGGTCACATCCCTACAGGGTTCATCCCTCCCCAGCTGCCCGGCTTTAGTCTGATGCCCCGTGTAGTGCTGGATGCCATTCCTTTGGCAGTCATTAGGTAAAATACAACCAGTTTAACAGCAGGTTTGCTTTGAATGAACATGTGCCTCTTATCTTAGTTATTACAGATACATATCAGTAGCCAGATTGTTGTCTCGACGGGATACATGACTTTGGGTTTTGACTGCACTTTCCTTCTAAAACAACCTTAAATGTTCACCAAAAATATAATTTTGTTTTGTAGTTTTGCCTTCACGGTGTCTCTGTCCGAAATGTTTGCTAAGAAACATGGCTACACCGTTCGTCCCAACCAGGAGATGCTGGCCATCGGCTTCTGTAACATCATCCCCTCCTTCTTCCACTGTTTTACTACCAGTGCAGCACTGGCAAAAACAATGGTGAAAGATTCAACAGGCTGCCAGACACAGGTGAACTTCTCCCCTTTGACCTGAGGGAATAGCCTAACTTCACTCTCTTGAAGATCTTGGAAAAAAGTTCTCACTAGATTTAGTTGCTTAAAAAGTCCAGATAGTGAAGTTGCCAGTGACAGCAAATGACCTAAAAAAAGGCCTGGGAGAATACTAGTTTTATTCTCTGAGTTGTAAGTCATCATTGGGGATAACCCTAACCCTACTCTCTGAATTTTGGAGAAAGCAAAACTGACCTTTTTGGAAGAAATGTGAATATTTTTTTTATGTGTGTCAATTTGAATGATTATTTCCTTTGTTCCCTGATTGCCAAGACTTACATAGTCTGATTGCTCAGGATCAGGGTTAAGGTTAGACCTCCGTGTTACCATCCTGCTCAAACTTTCCGTTGAGAGAAAACATTTTCTTTGAACTTTCTTCAAGTCTGTCCTGAGGTCAAGTGTCCAATGTTAGTATGTATGTGGTAATTTGATTTCCTCATAACCTTAACTATAAAATCTCTGTGTTCCTCCATTTCCACCAGGTATCAAGTCTGATCAGTGCCTTGGTAGTCCTCCTTGTCCTCCTCTTCTTCGCACCTTTCTTCAAAGCTCTCCAGAAATGCGTGTTGGCTTGTATCATCATTGTTAGCCTTCGGGGGGCACTGAGAAAGTTCAAGGATGTTCCGGCTAAGTGGCGTGCGAGCCGAAATGACGCCATCGTTTGGTTGGTCACCATGTCGGCCACTGCTCTGATCAGTGTGGAGCTGGGCCTCCTTGCAGGAATAATCTTTTCCATGATCTGCATCATCTTTAAGACCCAAAACCCAAAGGTAAGCAAATAAGCTAATGTTAAATGAAGTTGATAAGCATAATAATTCCAAAATGGTTCAAGTAAGCACTAATGATCTCAATACTCTGGTGTTTGATATCAGGTCTCTCTCCTGGGCCGGGTTGATGACACTGACTTTTATGAGGACTTGGAAGAGTACAAGAACCTTGTGCCACCCCCTCGGGTTCAGATCTTCCGCTTCCAGGCTCCTTTGTACTACGCCAATAAGGACACTTTCCTCAAGTCTCTCTACAAAGCTGTTGGAGTCGAACCCTTCTTGGAGCTGACCAAGAGGAAAAAGGCAGAGAAGAAAGCCAAAGAAACATCCACGAAGCAGGCCAAGGCGAATGGGGAGAAAAACAACAGAGATGTTGTAGTAGGGCTGGTCCAAAGAGAACTAGATATCCACACAATAGTTTTAGACTGTTCTGCCATGCCTTTTATAGATTCAGCAGGCTTGGCCACTTTTACAGGGCTAGTCAAGGAATACAAAGAGATTGGCGTGAGTGTGCTCCTTGCCTGCTGTAACACCTCAGTCATTGATACACTGCAGAAGGGAAAATTCTTTGGTAAGAATGACGAAGACATGAGCAGACTTCTGTTTCACACAGTTCACGCTGCAGTTCTCCATGCAAACAGTGCAGCTGCAGCAGCAGAGAGCAGTTCAGAGGACTCTGAGATGTGAGCCGGAGGAGGAAGAAAAAAGAGAAAATGTGTGCTCCGTTTCTTCTTCTGTTCTCTTTTCCGTGCCTTAACGTTGTTTAGGCAGTATCAGTTTGGGCATTAGGTAGCTCTATGATGCTTTTTTGTAACCTTTTCTTAGAAAATAGTGTAAGAGATATTTTTAAGTTTTGTGCCTATTAAATTTGATCTGCCCAAAAAGCCTTCTTTACAGCTTTTTTTTTTTTCAAAGATATAAAGAAATGGATTCAAGTTGACACTGAGTAAAGCTAGCCTGAGTAAATGAAAGATAAGGTAAAGATACTAAAAAGGCAGCTAACATATCCACTGATAAACCAATGAGTGGGAAATGGCTTAAAATGTAAAAAAAAAAAATCTGCTTTTAATCCTTTTAAAAAGTACTTAATTCATTTTTTCCTAATTCAAATACAAATAAAGAAAATGAGGTGTGATTATTTACAGTTAGCTGCAATGTAAATGGTCCCAAAAAGAGCAGCATTTTCAGTTAGTAGTTGTCAGTTTTGATTTGTTCTGCCATGAATTTTCCTCGCTGCAGGAGAAGGAAATGAGCTTTTTAATTCAGCTTTTCAGTGGTAATCACATGAATTTAAATGTAAGAAATCACTGGTCAGACAATAGTTTTACATAATCTAGGATTAAGTGAGCCGGAACGCTTTTCAGGAGCTACCCCTGATAAAGCATTAGTGATATCAGTAAATAAGCTGTAATAGCAGACCAAGCACTGATGAACTCTGAATCTGTGCATGCTTGCCTGTAGTGCTTAATTGCATTGATGTATGTTTTTTTGTTTGTTTGTTTGTTTTACTATTTTCATTCTCAAACTAGTTTCCACTCAGTTTCTGACTAATATGCTGTGTGAAGTTTTAATACAACATGCATGTGCCACAGTATGGAAGTACTGTTTATTGCAGCTCGCTGTATATCATTTGAACCACTTGGCTGAAGTCCATAATGGCTTTAATCCAGGAGTGTAGAATACAGACTTGGCCAAGTGCCAGCTCTTAACTTGGACATTAAATCATTTCTAAAAGGATGGTTAAAGTTTTCCTGACACCAGGAAGGAAAGTTTTACGTGACACACAAGGACTATGTGCTTTTCCGGAGTTAGCCATCCTCTCGGCAAGGGTTTATTACAACATACTTGTACTCTTGAAACGTTCCAGTGAGCCAAATGGAAAAAAAAGGCATGGAAAGAAAAAAACAATAACATATGATTAATGTGTATATGAGAACTCTGCTCAAGTGAAATCAAAACACAAACTGGTGCTTTGAATTGATGGCAACAGGTGATACCATGCACATAGTCTGATTCACTGCCATTGGTTTGTTAAATTCTTACTCTTGTACCTTTGCTAAACCACAATTTTCTTGATTTTTTTTTTTATCTCTTGGGACCAAGTTTTATATTTTGAAATTTAAAAAATAATAATTAAAAAAAAATAACTGAAACTGATGAAAAACTGTCACTGTAATAAGATGAGACAATTGTAAATTTTGAAAATCATTATTTTCATACATTTATTTTGTCATGTACCATTTCCATGATTTAATTTAACTTGAATTGTGATAGTGACTTTGTTTTTTTTTTTTTAAAGGGAGCTTCTTTGTTATTTTAGAGACCGTGTTGACATTCAACATCATCAAATGGTTTTTAATGTTTAATACTTGAATTAAACTGTCTTTAGAGAAACACCTGTGGGTATGATTTATTATCGTCATTATTAATATTATTATTATTTAAAATTTAATTAAAAACAGAAGGAAAATGTAGGAGCTACAAGTTATCTTTCCGATAGAAAAAAAACCACATTAGAGCTGCACTCACCAATATTTTATCAAAACAATTAATCAAAAGACTCCAGGCTGTACTGTCCTAATTGAGGAACATTATTCTCAAATTTTTTTTCACAATTTGTAAATTCATCTTTTCGCGGATTGGTGAACCTCTGCCCATCCTTACTTCTAAGAAACTCTGCCTCTCTAACATGCTTCTTTTTATACCCAATCATGTTATTGACCTGTTACAAAACACCGTTAGTTGCAAAATGTTCCTCCAGCGGTTTCTTTTTAGTACTTTAGCACTTACTTTTCCAGCCTTTTGTTGCCCCCGTCACAACTATTTTGAGATGTGTTGCTGCCATCAAATTCAAAATGAGCTAATCTTTTTTTAATCATAAAATGTCTCAGTTTAAACATTTGATGTGTTTTCTGTGTTCTATATGGGTTTATGAGATTTGCAAATTACTGCATTTTGTTTTTATTTGCATTTTAGCACAGCGCCCCAACTTTTTTGGTATTGGGGTTGTATTTAATTTTCCATTTTTATGCATTTACATGTACAATTCAGACACTTGTTTTCCATTTTTAAGCTGCATCTACCCTGATAGTTCGATACATAAAAGATATTGATAGTAATAATGACTGAGCTGAATTAATTTGTAGATTAAGGAGACAGATACAAAATTAGAGAGAAAAAAAATGTTTCAGATCTGTCAGTTAACTCAGATCGGCACACTGAGTCAGGATTGCCATAGCTGGCCTCCAACATTTGATAAATATATCTTTTTGAAGTCTCAGGGAGTATGTCATTTGTTTTTATTAAAATGAAATTTTAATAAAAATTAAAACTTTAGAAATTTTTTCTTCAATTCAATTCAATTTTATTTATATAGCACCAAATCACAACAACAGTCACCTCAAGGCACTTTATATTGTAAGATAAAGACCCTACAATAATACAGAGAGAAGAGAAAACCCCAACAATCAGACGATCCCCTATGAGCAAGCACTTGGCAACAGTGGGAAGGAAAAACTTCTTTTTTAACACGAAGAAACCTCCGGCAGAACCAGGCTCAGGGAGGGGCAGCCATCCGCCGCGACCGGTTGGGGGTGAAGGGAGAAGGACATGCTGTGGAAGAGAGCCAGAGATTAATAATAGCTCATTAAATGCAGAGAGGTGTAAAAACACGGTGAGAGAAAGAGAAACACTCAGTGCATCATGGGAAACCCCCAGCAGCCTAAGCCTATTGCAGCATAACTAAGGGAGGATTCAGGGTCGCCTGATCCAGCCCTAACTATAAGCTTTGTCAAAAAGGAAAGTTTTAAGCCTAATCTTAAAAGTAGAGAGGGTGTCTGTCTCTCGAATCCAAACTGGGAGCTGGTTCCACAGAAGAGGGGCCTGAAAGCTGAAGGCTCTGCCTCCCGTTCTACTTTTAAATATCCTAGGAACCACAAGTAAGCCAGCAGTCTGAGAGCGAAGTGCTCTAATAGGGTGATATGAGGTCTTTAAGATAGAATGGGGCCTGATTATTCAAGACCTTGTAAGTGAGGAGAAGGATTTTAAGTTCAATTCTGGTTTAAACAGGGAGCCAGTGAAGAGAAGCCACTATGGGAGAAATGTGCTCTCTCTTTCTAGTCCCTTTCAGTACTCTCTCTGCAGGTTTCTAATTTTAGAGAGATTGCGCAAATGCAAGAAAGCGGTCCTACATATTTGTTTAATATGTACATTGAAGGACATATCCTGGTCAAAAATGACTCCAAGATTCCTCACAATGTTACTGGAGG